>JAGXCT010034544.1:0-27820 GCA_022495035.1 Philopotamus ludificatus
GTCTGGTATTCTCAATTTTTATTTACGGCGTAGAAACCTGGACCATAAAGGAGAATATAAGGAAGAACATTGATGCCTGCTGAGAATGTGACGAATGGGAAGGGCCAGGGCGCCCACCTGCTGAAGCGACCAAGTGAAGATCGCCACAGGCTCCACCGTAGTAGCTGGGATGCTGGATGCAGAATGCAAAGAATCCTGGAGAAACAAAATCAAGAATTTTCGGATCAAGAATGGTCACGATCCTAAGACTTAAGGGTGCAGACTAAAGAAGAAGTCTTATAATAATTGCTATCCTAATAGGACTTATTTTTCTACTTTTCTATGGGTCGGCAACATTATGTCTGAGGATGGTGACCATTCTTGAATCAATCTATTTGATTATGGCTCTCCGGGACCTTTTGCGGTCCTTGTGCTTTTTGTAGGGCATAACAGAAACTAGAGACAGAAACAGAAACATAGAGCCTAGGGCAGGGATGGCGAACGAGTGACCCGCGTGTGAAATTATCGAACCCGCTTGATTTTTTAGATATGATCGTAAAAAGCCTTAATTTAATAAAAAATAAAATGATTTTTAATCTGCTACTAATATCACTTGATGCCGCCACATCTTTAAAGAGCTATAGCGATGATTTTGCTTGTAAATTTGAATGTTTATAAAACTTGTAAGCCTTTATAATAAACCTATGTGACAGGCCTAGGCATAACACAGAGGTTCCCAAACTTTTTCGGTTTACGGCTCCCTTAAAACATGAGATTTTTTTCAAAATTGTTGACTTTCTTAAGAAAAACGAATGCAAAAAGATAACCCAAAAATTTCGCGGCACCCTTATAAGGGCACCGCGGCTCCCTGGGAAGCCGCGGCTCACACTTTGGGAAACCATCATAACAGAAACATTCCAAAGCGTCATATGAAGGTTCGATAAAAATTCTAAAGTTACGGGGGTAGAGAGATATTTAGAAGGATGCCAAAAGAAGCGCATTAAAACTTAGTATTCCAAATGACTGAACCACTTCAGGAAAATGGATTAATTCTACAAATGGTGTTTGTTGTTAAAAATATTCAAATATTTATGATGAATCTTGACATCTTTACTAAAGATTCGGAAATGAAAATCCCATAACCCTCCATTCCCTTTCCAAGCTGCCGACCAAAGAAGAATACACAGAAACGTGGTCGATACACACCAGTGGTCGCCAAAATTAATAAGGATGGGAGCTACCTTCGGAAATTGAAATGTCTGCTGAGCTAATTATACATATTCCCATTTCACCCCCCCCTATTTTTTTCTTTAGAAATGTAATACATTATTTATTATTTATTTATATCACAATATAATAAAATAGATTTAAATTAATTCATCGTTCGATATTCATCGTAATGATATAAACCAGCGGTCGCCAAACTTTATCATCTCGCGGACGACTAAATCCATAATTTTAAATCGTGGATTAATGAAAAAGAATTTATTAGTGTATTCTGAGATCAAAAATTAATGAAATAAAACTATTAATTGTAACCAAATTATGAAAAAGTAAATAAGTTTTAATATGTATTATTATAAAACGTTAAATAAAACAAGAAAAGCAGCCGCGCAGCGACAAAAATGAGTTTCGATAAAAAATTAAAAGGTTGCTTAACCTAGCCTCGCCCATTTGGGACCCCAAGTTTATTATTTTTCTCGAATAACTCGAACTAACAAAAATAAGTAAATAAAATTTAAAAATCGTTAAAGATTCTTGTAATAAACCTAAATTATAGCACATTTTTTAAATTAAAATTATTTACATATCTTCGAAAAGAGTCTGTACACGATTAATCCTCATATCAAATATTTAAAACACAAAGGTTCAGAGTAATTCATATTTAAACAAACAAAGAATAAAAATAAGTGTTTTTCTTAAGGAAAAATAGAACATTGAAAGGTACAGGTTTTACACTTCAAATTGGACGTTTTACAAATCAAATTGGACGTTTTACTCAAATTAGATACCTCATTGTATTTTATAAAAAAGTTGTACATTCATAATACATATTATTTACATTTTTAAATAAAAAAAACAATTCTATTATAAATAAATAAATATCTTTTATTATGTAAAACGTCCAATTTGATTTGTAAAACGACCAATTTGATTGGTAAACCGTCCAATTTGATTTGCAAAACGTCCAATTTGATTTGTAAAACGTCCAATTTGATTTGTAAAACGTCCAACTTGATTTGTAAAACGTCCAATTTGAAGTATAAAACCTGTATTAACTAATTAAGTTCTTGAAAATATTTATACAGGATTCCAAAATTTTTTGTTCACAAATTTTGAAAAATATTTTTCCGAAGCTATACTGGACAAACATTATTGGTTTTTCTTTTGTAATATTTTGTTAATATTTAAAAAATATATATTAATATATCATCATCAGCCACAAGGCTCTCATTCGCTGAGGGCATGGGCTTTACCAAACCCTCGAATGGTAGTCGAGGTCAAAGGAACCTGAGTCCCACACGTATTGTGAGGGCTCCCCTTTCGTGTCCATACAGCGGGGACCCAAGCCGTCTTAGTATGCGGTTTTTTGTAAAGAGTTTCCCTCTCTTGGCCATTACTGGCATTGGACGTACATCTTCTACCATGTTGGTATCGATTTTACCCTCTCGACTGTGTTCAGGCAAGTAGGAGGGGGTTTGTCTCGGTATTCGTTTTTTATTATTAGCCCTGTCGCGCTAAAGCAAGCCTTTCCATCATAGTAAAGACCTCCTTAGAGGGGTCTCCTAAAAAGAAGGAAGAGGAGCGAAATTATCGAGACTAAACCAATTATTGATCGACAGATTAGGGTTTTCCTTCCCAGGGTATCCTGTCTCTTAGAAATCCGTTAGAGACCAGATTTGTTTAAACATGTACATATTTTTTCAGAGGTGCACTATTTTTTTGCAAGTCTAGCTCAAATGAAAAAAAAGTTACAGATTTTTGGTAGAGGATCGTGGAGAGCCAAAATCAAGAAGATTCGGAAAAGAACAAAAATAAATAATATCCCCCGTAATTGATCATGTGCTTTATTTTTTTGAAATAATAAAATACATTTATATACATTAAATGCACACTAAGTAAACAATAGTATTATTTACATATGTATCATTTAAACATCTAAGTCAGATAATAATATATAATAATTATGTAACTGATCAATTGACAAATAATGTCTATATAATATACACTTCATCAATCAATCGCGGAATAACATTTGCTAGAAAATTCATATATATATATAATAGTGCACAATAAAAATATTTGTACTAATTGTTTTCCGCTTAAATTGATTCAATTAAAAAACACTCTATCGGGATGACTAGACGAAAAATATTTGCGGAATCTGCATAATTAATTAGGCGTGTAAAATAAATAGACTGCTTCACTCTTCTCTAAAAACAATTAGCTCAAATATATAATATCTCTGACAATTATCCGGATTTGAATCAACTTAAAACTAGACATGTGTCAATACATTTTTAAAAATAAACATTTTAATAATAATATATGAACGGACGTGTTGATAGAATTTTAAAAGCTTAACCCTCGCGATGCGGCGATAATATATTAATTTTTGGTGATGCAATTACAAAATTCCATGATCGGGGGGGTTAACATACGTAACATACGCTACGGTGTCCGTATCGCTGACGCTTTGGAATGGATAGGATCAGCTAAGTTTAATCGTCGGCAAAAAAAACAACATTCTGCTCAAAAATCAAGCGTTATTTACAAATATATATATATCTACACAATAATACATCAAAAAAAAAATTTATCGATTCCTATCTATCCCTATGCAATGTTTATATAATTGTATTATGTACAATTCCATTAACATTATAGACGTAAACCTTTCATTGATTCATGCTCAGTCTATATACGTGATCGAGATAAACATCACCTCGTCTCGATAGAATTTTTCTAACAATTCATAAAAAATACGATCACGAGCTTGCTGAGTAAAAAATTCATATGGAAAAAAAAATAAAAACCAACGTTATCCAATGAAAAATAATAAAAAAAAACCTTCAAAACACTTTAAAACTCAAATGATATGCACTCCCGATTCTCGTTTTTACATAAAATATCAAATCATGAGCATAGTCCTGGAAAACTTCGAAGGCAGATTTAAAACCAATGAAGAAGAAATGGCTGATCTGCTCAAGAGTAGTCTGCGAAAGTAAAAAAACTATAACTCGAGATCAATAGTAATAAAACCGAGCTGATGATACATCGACGGAAGTAATCAGCTATCCAGATCTGTTGATCTTCCGGACCTCGAGAGGGTTGAAGAATTTCTATAACTCGGATCACTTCGAGTAACGGAAATTGTGAGCCAAATAGGAGAATAGGGATGGCAAAAAATTACATCTCGCTAGAAGTAACGGAAGCCTGAAAAAGCTCGTCGCACTTGCAAACATACAAGGATGCAGGGGAAGAGGGTAGGGTGCCCACCGTAGTAGCTGCGATACGAGATGCAGAGAATCCTGGAGAGCCAAAATCAAGAAGATTTGGAACAAGAATAGTCACGGATATCATGTATTCCTGATGAGCACGGTTTGACAGGAAGAAAGAATTCCGAAGGAGTGGATGCTCGGAATGTCCATTGCACAAGGGCGACACAATGGACTGCTTCACTACATATAAGGTCTCCTCCAATATACTGTAGATATATACTTTAAAAGAAATAGTGGAGTATTAGTGTGGATTCCGCCCCGGAAGGTCATCGACTGACCAAATCTTCATATCACCCGTTCATAGATTTCAAATCCGCATATGATAGTTTACGGGGCTAAGCTATACGAGACGATGAGCCTCAAAATTTCTCATAAGTTTTTGAATTTCTTTAGAGTTTTTTCTCGAATAACTCTTTTAACCTTTTCAACTTCGAGGGCCAGACATATTGGCCCAAAAGATTTTTTAGTAAACAACTTGAACCAAGTTCTTTTTTATTTCATTTTAGAATAATTTTGTTTTTTTTTAATCGGATATCAGATCAAACCCTCAAGATGCTTTTTATTTATTTTCCCAACGGATATCTCTTTTAATAAACGTGTAAAAAAAATATAACGAGAGTAACTCATAGATTCGACTTAAAGTGGGCAGAGTGGAAAGGGTTAATATAAATCCTACATGTCACAAGTTTTTGTATTTGTCTAAAAAAAGTCTAAAGAATAAATATTATAAATAATCATTGTCTTTATTGTCTGCAATCGCGTAAAAAAATAAAAACAATATTCGCAGTCGTCGCGGTGCCAAGTACGAATGAAACGTGCGAGTGACATGTGCTGTGAGAGCTCAGTCTGCGGCGAGACATCGCCGATAAAATAAAAAATTAGACTTGAAATGCTTGGGGTATCTGAGAGACCCCCTTCGGACGATACGGTTGTTTTGGAAGTATGAAGAAGAGCCATGCTGGCAAACCAGTGCTATTTTGGACTTTAACGGCATCTACGATAGAGATTCCTCTCAAGGAAGATCAAAGTCAAGCTCTACATGGCCCTTATCAGGAGGCGTATTTAAAGCAACGAAGAGCTGAACCGACTACACAAGGATTTACTGGTCACAGCTGTCGTAGATTTACCGGTCACAGTGTGGCCAGACTCCAATGGGCTGGGCACATGTCAAGGATGCGGGGCAGTCAGCCGCCGAAAAGGGTTATGATTAACGAGCCTTCCTGTCCAGTGGAACACTGCATCATTGAAACTTGCCAGAAGATGGAGTGACGTAACCGCAGAAGGATGTTGGATGAGGCCAGGGCTCTACAATAGGGTACGCCTACGAAGTGTATCACACTCATAAAAAGAGAATCGGGCGTACACATGCACGTACAAAATAATATTGGAAAATATAATTACGATAACTGGAAAAATCATTAAAATTATTCGTAAATTTAAAATCTAACAATTCATTCTCCACTTAAGAATATATTTACACATGAATATACATCCCACTAATCGCTAAAAATCATTAAATTCATCCAAACGTGCTATTCATTATATATAGACAGATTTCAGAAGAAAAGCAACGAACACGTCCCCTCAAGTTAATTTTACGTGTAATACACTGATTCTTGGTCTCCGTTCTCCTCCTTGATGAACTGATCGCCGTCTATAATCGCAAACTGTTGCTCTTTATGATCGTCGCCGATGTCGTCCACCAACGTATAACGCACCTCGCCCTCAATCAACTGCATATCCGAATCGACGGCCGTTCCCTCCTCGACGGTATACAACAAGCTCTGTCCGTGATCGGTTCCGCTCACTATTTCCAAGTGAACTTTGGAATCCTCGCTATTTACCATCGAGCTAGTGTCGTATTGTTCGTTCATCATCTGTAAAAAGATAAATATGTTCAAACAAGAAATGCATCGGAGGAATTATATCGATAATGCACACAGCACGTACCCTCCGACGTCGGTGATGTTGTCCGGAGAATACGCAGTATCCCATAATCGGCGGACCGTCTTGCTTCAACATTCCTCTACCTCGTCTTCGATGATAACGTCTTCCAATACGAGCATTTCGGCCTGAGCGATCTCGTCGTGCGACATTGTATTCTCCTGCGTGTCAGTTATTATTTTGAGAGCATCTTTCAAAGACGGATGCATATTTGAATCACGTTCAATTCCAAAACGACGTACTCTTCCGGATGCTATACAAAAAATAAAAAATTAATATCGAATAATAAATAAATTGATAATATTAATAAATAAATGCATACTTTGACTCTCATGTGAGATTTAAGATTAGAATGGACGTGGAATAGTTTCGGACAGTGAGGACACGAATATCTCCTCTCGCCGGTGTGCGTCAATCGATGATTTTTCATTGCGTTCGATCTGCGGAAGCTCATCAAGCAGATGTCGCAGGGATAAGGCCTCTCTCCGGTATGCGTCCTGAAATAAATAACAATCATTGTATTAAGAGTAACAGTTTTTTTAATGAAAGATTAGAATGCTTATAAAATTAAATGAAATTTGGCATTTGTTTGTGGCGGTTTTTTCCTATTACGTAAATATTTTAAAACGCTAATTAGAATTTACATAAAAATATTTTATAATTTTATAAAATTAACTAATAAAATGTCGCGTTGATCTTCCATTCCCGCAAGTTGCGGGAAGATTACGTCAACCAACCGAAAGGATATCGCTTATCACGCAAGTCAAGTCATTTGCGCTGGTTAACACGTAAAAATGACCCAAAAAAAATGAAATTGAAAAACCTTAACCTCCTATAACGTGGAACCTAGCTTGACGTTATAGGGGGGTTGGGTTAACTGTACATCGATAATTTCTTTCACATATTTTAAATGAACTTGTTCAATTCCACGTATTATTTTATTATTGTCCTGCATTATTTGCGCTGAAATGCATTAACGCTATAGGAGGGACTGTCGAATTTGTTATAGAAAATCGCAGTATAGCAGAGAGCATTATAGGAGGGTTTATCATGATTTCCAACATATGAGCTTTTCTACCTCCATCTATCTGGCAAGAGTCTAATGTCTCGTACACAAAAATGTGGAGGTTTGAATGGATACTCGTTAAATTCATAATAAACAGTCAAACCTGTTTTTGTGCGGTTTTTTTTATGCGGTATATGGAAAAACGCAAAAAAAATCGTTTAAATATTTCCACTAACTATAAAAAATCATTTTTAAACGAGTGGTAATTACAGTGTATTCCTCCAGCGGTTTATAACATTTTTCAATTTTTTTTTAGGTCAATACCCCCCTCGCGCCTATAGGCACGAGCTATTGTTATCCAACTAAACAAGTGCAAGGTCATTGAAAATATAAAAATGGATCAAATGTTTAATTTCCTTCAAATCGCAAAATACAATTAAAAGAACCTAACCCCAAATTTTGTATGGGTTCCTAACTTTCTATAGCGTTTTTTTCTGCGTGGTCCCTATCTGAACGCTATAGAAGGGTTGACTGTACATGTATGTGTACACATATTCTTATGTGCATAAACAAATCTGGTCTCTAACGGATTTCTCACCACAGAGCCAGTATAACCTGGGAAGGAAAACCATAATCTGTTGACCAATAATTGGTCTAGTCTCGATACTTTCGCTCCTCTTCCATCTTTCTAGGGGACTCCGAGGAGGTATTTCCCAAGATGAAAGGACCTAATTCTGTCTACTAACTCAATTTTAAGTAATTTTGCTACTTAAAACCTGTCCAGCAGATGATGTATGTGTATATATATTTATATGTGTATGATCTCTTGCTACTTGTCACTTGTGACTCGTTATAAGCAGATAATGCCTTAGAGAAGAGGAAAACGAATACCGAGACAAAACCCCTCCTACTTGCAAGGACACAGTCGAGAGGGTAAAATCCGATACCAATAGGGTAGAAGATGTACGTCCAATACCAGTAATTGGCCAAGAGAGGGAAACTCTTTACAAAAAACCGCATACCAAGACTGCTTGGGTCCCCGCGGTATGGACACAAAAGGGGAGCCTTCCTGTCACGTGTGAGACTCAGGTTTCTTTGGCCTCGACTGCCATTCGAGAGTCTGGTAAAGCCCAAAGGGTTTTATATATTATACATTACCTATGATGTTCGTTTCTTCGGCTCTTTGTGCGGAATGACATTTGACAAAAATCGCAAGGGAAAGGCTTCTCTCCGGTATGACTCCGTCTATGAATTTCGAGATCTCCGGGAGAAAAGAAGTGTTGTCCGCAGTCGCGACATATATAATTCTGTTCGCGTAAATGAACTCTCCTTTAAAATAAATATATACATCAATGAAAAAATTCTAAACATAAACTGAAAAGGCAATATGATTTGCAATTACTTGTGATGGCTTTCTAGACCCGTTCGATGAGCGAAACCGGTTCCGCAAAGGTCGCACAAATACACTCCACCATTGTGCGATCTATAACAAATAAAAATATATTAATATTAAACGTCAAAATGAATTAAAAAACGTTAAAAATCAACGAACCTCATATGGCCGTCGAGTCCGACTTTGGTATGATACATTTTATGACATATCGAACAGACAAACGGACCTGAAAATTTTATATCGTTATTATCGCATAAAATACCGATATACAACATTGACTCCGGCTTATATTTACCCGGCTTATTTTTTTGATCCACTAGCGTAGAATCGCCATGTTGCTCTAACCGATGCTTCGCCAGCTGCGTTCTTTTGTTGTAGCCTTCACCGCAATCGGCGCATTTATAGCTTGTGCTAAAAAATAATAATACAATCAGAATATGTTCGATCGAAACGTTATATTTAAAAATATATATATATACGAACTTGGCACATTTCTTGGTGTTAACGGTTTCCGCATGAACTTTTCGTCGATGGGAATTAAGTGACCAGCTGAAATTAAAGAAATACAAATTAGTATAAAATAAAATCAGTCAACCCTCCTATAGCGTTTGCGGTGGTTTTTTGTATAGCGGTCCCTTCTATAGCGTTCATTTTCAAACCACAATATTTTCAAGGTTAAATTAGAATTTTAGTAAATATTAAGATGTACCATATTAATTACTTTAGATATTTTGATCGCCCTCAAATCGATCGAAGACAAAGCGACAGCTCGCGAACAAATAGTGAGGTGTCTTAAACCTTTCTCCGGCGGCGAGATTCCGATCAGAAATGAAACACAACTATCCACCATAGCATTTAAATTGATGGTCAGCATCTCATTACATTTTTTATATTAGTCAACATAACCCTGCATAGAGTTGACATGGGGTCCAATTGAACTTTGATAAATACCCAACAAAACAGTGCAAAAATATGTACATGTTGGTGTACACATATCCTTGTGTGTCTAAATACATCTGGTGTCTAACGGATTTCTCACCACAGAGCCAGTATACCCTGGGAAGGAAAACCCTAATCTGCTGACTAATAATCGGTCTAGTCTCGATACTTTCGCTCCTCTTCCTCTTCCTTCCTTCCTTCTCTGAAGGAGGTCTTTCCCATGATGAAAGGATTGCTATTGCGTGACAGGGCTAATAATCATTTGCGGCCAGCTACTTGAGACTCGTTTTGGGCAGATGTGCATTTAAAAGAACCTAACCCCTAATTTTGTATGAGTGCTTAACTTTCTATAGAGTTTTTTTCTATAGCGTGGACCCTATCTGAACGCTATAGAAGGGTTGACTGTATATATAAATATTAGGAGATCGAAAAGTAATCAAAATTACTGCCGATACGATTTTTGAGCAAAAATTTTTTCCGCATTTTCTACAAGTAAAAAATCGCCACATTTTCGTTAAACTAATAAAACATATAAACAAAAAAAATACCTGTCCGTAAACTTCTCGCCGCAATATCTGCAATTGAAATAGTATACGAACTGGCCGTGTTTATGCCGTCTGTGCACTTGTAAGTACGTCCAATGCAAAAATGTTATATTGCATTCCTGAATAATATAAAAATATTAATTAGCGACGATCATATGCACAGACGAATAAAAAAGTTCGTAACTCAAAATTCGAACTAACCTGACATAGGAAATATTTAATAACAGGGAACGATTCATAGCCGACGACCTCCTGTGCACTCTTCTCTCTATGATCGTCCTCTATATTTAATTTGTAAAATCCGTGCGTTGTCTTATGAGACGTACACCTGCAAAAATACATTACGTTATATAAATCCGTACGATTATCGTATTACATAGAGAATCGTATTTTCATCATACCTAGCAAAAGTAGAGAACGCAGCATTGCAAACGTTGCATATGAATGGATTTCTAAGTCCCTCATGACATTTCCGATGAGTATTGAGAGCATCTTTTGTATGGAAAGCTCTGAAAATAAAATGATATACATGAATAATAATCTAAAAAAAATCGATAATATTTAATTGAATATATTCTTACTTTTCACAATATTCGCATCGGAAAACCATTTTAATTTTAACGACCGTAATAAAATTCCTCGTATTCTCCTTGAGCTGTGAGAGCAGCTCTTCTTCAGTGTACTGCTTCTTCTTGACAAATCCGCCGGTTTCGATGATCTCGTCGTCTAGATTTTTTTTCTCTGCCTCCTCCGCATCCTCGGCCGCTCTATCGCATTCTTCGGATGCCTTGATAAGCTCCATATTATCCGTGTGCATTTCCATCAGCATGTCATCCTCTTTTTTCAAAGATATATCATTATCCATAAGAAAATTGGCATCGACGTGATCGCCCGACATCACCGCACTGTCGTCGGTCAGCATATTCTTAACGTCTTCGACGGCTTGTATCAAGCTATTTGGATATTCCATTGACTTTTCGTTCATATTGATCCCGGACGTTATATCCATCATGTCGTTTCGTTTCGTGGACATATCATCGAGCATTTCTTTGACGTTGCCATCTTCGGTTAGCATTAATTTGACAGCCCCCACTTCGGCCAAGAGGGCCTTCATCGATTCCTCGCCAGAGAGCATAACGGCAGTCGGGTCGTCGTGTAATTGATCACTTGAAATCGTATGCGCCATTGGTTCGCTCACTATACCGTTCTGGGCTAATGTTTCGTTGACGATATCGTCGACGGTGGATTCGGCTTGAGAGATGGTCGACGGATCCGGATCCGGTTGTGAATCGAGAGTGTCCATTAGATTTTTATTGGCATTTCTATCCTCTTCTAATTTATATAAGACATTCAACAGTTCGGGGCCTTCGTAGCTCCCGAGAATATTATTGCAGCAGTCATCCGATTCGAGAACGTGAGCCTGAAATTTGCAATAGTTATAATTATTGATCAAATTATAATATTTTAAAAAGATCATATCGTAATTGTTTATTATACCTCTGCATCGGCTGCGTCTTTAAATGCCATTTTACAGCATTTACACGTGAGAACGCAATTCTCAACGGGGCATGACTCGTGAGATAGCAAATGCATGCGCAGACGAGATCGTCTATTCAAGAATTTCAAACAAATGTGACACTGGAATGGTTTCACCTGCGACACAAATGCAATCAATTAATAATATTTATAACAAATAGAAATAATACACTGAAAAACGATTATTACCGCTAGATGTGTAATATTATGCTCTTTCAAGTTATGAATATCATAAAATTGTTTTCCGCATACGTTACATTGATGACTCTTTTTTCCATGAATGCGTGTATGCGCTCGTAGTGCTGACCTGTAATTAAAAAATAATCGTAACCATTATTTATGTTACAATAGTTGGATTGAGGAATAAAAATGAAATGCTTACCTCAGATGGAATCTTTTATCACAGCCAATATGCGAACATGTGAAATCAATGTTGTGTTCGTTGTTAATATGATCGTAAAGCTCGGCCTCCGATGTGAATTTTTTATCCGTGCATTTAGTGCACGTTAGCTTCATATCGAGAAGCTCAACTTGATGGAATGACCTGTCGATCACAAAATAATTTTAATTATTTTATACATATTTAATAATCCCATCCAGTATTCATTGATCGTTCAACTATCATCTTAATATAGGATTTTAGAATAGGATTCGCAAATAACCCGAATAAAAGAAATTTTTCATAGACCCCTTTCAACTAAATAATTATCTTCATAGACCCCCCCCTTTTTTTCTCCAATCTATACTATAACATGGACTTCTACAACGTGATACCGATTTCTTTGCTATAGGAGGGCTGACTGTATACTAATAAATATCTAGTCTCGATACATTTGTTCCTTCTGTTATTAACAGGCCATCCTTCTTATGTAAAGTGCGGGAACCATTTCCCGCCAAAAGCCAGTGACGTCACCTTCACGTGACTCACAGGACCAGATATAAATATACGCTACGCAATCACGCTATCTCCGTGATTTCTCTCATAGCAGAGAAACATCACTGAGATCATCTACTCATACCAAGGGAATCTTTGGGATCTTCATCATCTCGTACCGGAGATTTGACTCTTTTTTCACATCCATATACAACCATCGTCGAACTGATGACACTTGCATTTCTTCAATAAACATCATTATCAAGACAAAGCGTGTTTTACTTCGATACCGATCTGAAGTGATCGTCAACTACCGGACGGTCAAACGTTTCGACGCCAGCGGTTGGATGTCCATTTTAATAATTGGTACCAAGCCGCACGTCTTAACAATTGGAGCCACATCCTACCTGCTTTTTTTGGAAAGTAGGTTAATTCTAGCTAGACTTTTAACGCCGGAAAGCCTAAAGATGATAAGGAATACCGAGAAAAGCCCCCCTCTATTTACCTCGACAAGTAAAATTCTATACCAAGTGTTAGAATAGGGATTCCCTACCCTTTTCCTACATTTAACTAAAAAATTCTCTTCATAGACCCCCTTAAAATTTTTTCTCCCATCTACAGCAGTGATGCAGATACGGCGGCCCCGTGAAGCTCTTTGCATACATCCACATAAAATATCGATATTGGAAATTGTACTAAAGTTTTAGGTGAAAATTCTTCAGTCAATTCATCAGAATATCGGGAACTCTACGATATTTTTCTCATCATAGATGGTGCACCATATAAACAGTAATATTAGTTATAGGAATTTAAAAATTAAATAAAATTTTAAAATAGAAAAAACTATCATTGACCCTCAACAGACCCCTGGAACTCTCCATAGACCCCCAGGGGGTCCAGCTTACCTACCCTGTTAGGAACCCAGATCGAGTTTATTAAAACTAAAAACTAGCAAACGATAACGCCGCTATTGAATAACGATGAATGGAGGTTCCACATATAGAAAACAAACCTGTGATAAATTAATCGTCGGCGAGTTGTGAACGATTGTCCGCATAATGCACAACGGTGTGATCCCTTCGAGCCGCGCTGCTTCCCATTCGGACCTTGACATTTATGACATTCTAATATTTCTCGACTGGCATAACTATTCCTGTAAAACGAAAGATGACAATGAAAACTACTGCAATCAATACAATATAATAAAATAAAAATAATTAAACGTACAGGCACACATCGCATTTAAATGAAAACTTGTGCCTACGTCCTCCCCGTTTTTTAATAACGGGCTTAATCAGTTTATCCTTTGCGGCATCCGTACTGTCGTCTGACGCCTTTGCAGCTTCTTCGTCACATTCTTCGAGTAACCATTCTTCATCACCGGAGGGCGCAAAATCATGTTCGTCATAATTCAAAATTTCCTCTAAAATTCAATAATTACAGATAACACAAAAAAAGGCAATCATGAACGTAAATACACTAAGATATTCTAAAGCTCCTCCGTCGATAAATGCAATTATCTAAGCCGTCCACCATATCTTAATAAAAAGTTCCACGTGTATCGTTCTTACTCAATTCATCGAACGGAGCTTCGATATCCTGTCTTCGGTTTTCATTGGTTCAACTTTCATCTCAGGGACAACGGGCTTCTGGATTATCGGTTCCAGTGGGTTTAGATAATCTTCCTCCTCTTCGTCGAGCCATTCTTCTAGCATTTCAATCTCGCACACCTCTTCGTTATCAATTATTTCAACCTTGACATCGGGAGCTGGTTGATATTTCGTTCTTTTACGACCGCGTACTTTACCAATGCCAGGCGTCGTATTCGAAACTATTAAACTTTTCTTTGGAGATTTCTTTTTGCGATGTTCTAATTTCATATGCTTCTGAAGCTCACCGTAAGTTGTAAAACCTAAAACAAAAATCCATTTAAAAAATGTTGAATAAAAAAATAATATATTAGGGAACCGAAAAGTAATCAAAATTTCTTCGATGAGCTCATTCAGTTAGTTTGTTTGGAGACATGGACCCGCAAACACGTAAGTTTGGAATGTATTGGAATTGGAAGTAAATGGAAATAGGAATCTCCTGAAGGTGATGATGGATTCAGATCCTCGTCAAACAATTGAGGAATTATCATTGAAGATTGGCTGCCCATTGTCTGCAGTCCAGGATCATATTCGTCGCATAGGAAAATTATACAGGCAAGGAATTTAGGTTCCTCATGAATTGACAGACGGCGTATCATCTGCGCGTCTCTTTTGTCTTGGTATGAAGCCGATCCGTTTTGCGGAGAATTGTACCAGGAGATGAGAAGCGGGTGCTATACAATAATCCTATACGACAAAAACAAGGGCTTTCTTCCAGAAAAGTATCTGTTCCGACCCCCTCGACCGTCAATAACAAAAAAGGATCCTTTCAACACGATAACGTGATGCCTCACGCCGCAAAAATAACAAGAAAAAATGAGGTTGATTGGATTGGATCTCGTGCCACAGATTACCACCTTTTCAAGATCGTTAGAGCATTAAGAGATAAAAACTTTAATAATGTCAGAGAAGTGAAAATGAAGGGCTTTTTAGTTTTTAAGATTTTTTTAAAGAATTTTGATTACTTTTCGGTCCCCCTAATAAATTAGTAGTAATAAAAAAATGAAAATATACCATAAGCGCATAGAACGCATGGAAATACAGCTTTTCCGGGAACTCTATGTACGAGAGCGTGACTAATCGTCACACCTAGTTGCTTAAAACTATTGCCGCACATTCTGAAATTATAAAAAATATCATTAATTATTTGCTCGCTGAATTAATCGCGTTATAAATCGTTGAATATTATTTTTTACCTGCAATAATACTTTTCTTTTGATTTTTTATTTTTGGACCAATCGACGTTTTGGCCGGGTACGTAATCGTCGTCTCCGTCGTCGATGGGTTCTTGTTTTACTACGCTCTCCATATAAGTCAGATGACTATCCACGGTCTGATCGTAAGGCTCGGACTTAACGTCTTCTACTTTGATCTGCGTTACGGCAGTTTTCCTCGGCCTACCGCGTTTCGCCACCGGTTTTACTGGCGGCTGCAAAACCGGGAACTTTTTATCTACGCCCATCATTTTGTTGATACCGCCGACAGCTTTCAATATTTCGCTCTTCTTCTTCACGACCTTCTTATCGGCCTTGGGCGAAAATACATTTTTAACTTTTCGTTCGGTCAACAGATCGTTGTTGGGCCTTTGCATCTCTTCGGCCATAAAATCAAAAACTCCCTCATTGTCGACGTCTTCGTAATTAGACGGTAAATACCTCGATTCGTCAATGAATAAATCCTGAGATTCCCTCGATTGCGAATCGGGTTTGGACGCATTTTCCTCTAAATATTCTTGCTCGAGAGCAACTCCCGAACACGCCGCTTCAATTTCACTATTCGTCATTTTAACCAGAGAGACTATGGGTTGTCTGACGGTCCTCTTTAACATGGCTATATCGAACGAACTTAATTTCGTATCGCCGTTAACCAAAAACTCATCCGCCTTTCCTCGTTTACCTTTCATCATATCTCTCCTCTTTTTGAAAACTGTGTCATTTTTTTTAACGTGACCTAAATTCTCTTTGCCTCGTTTACCTTGCTTTTTAAAAAAATTAATCTTGGATGATTTCGATTTAGACTCGTCGCTATTAAGATTTTTTTCTTCGTCGTCGGAATTCCTCTCCGGAGAACTTCCTAGCATATCGAGAAGTTCGTCTTTGGTATACATTTTCTTACTCTTTTCGACAATATCCTGCGGTTTAGTTTTGAGCAGATGTGATAGAGCGTTTTCGACATCTTCCAACTCCCTGTTTAATTCGTCCTCTTTCCGTTTTGGATCGACGTCGTCGTCCAGTTCATCTTCAAGAGAAGAGTCTAAAATTTCAATATCCATCGCATCGGGCTCGTCGCTATCTTCTTCCAAATATTCCATTTGTACATATTCTTCTTGATATTCCGGCACTTCGTTTTTAAGATTATTCGGGTCGTCTTTCTCGGGATTTAAGCTCGATTCAATATCACTCATAGTTACTGTCTGCTTTTGATCAAACAGCACCTCTCCATCGTCGTCGGAAAGATATTCTATTTCCGTGTACTCTTCATCTACGGTCTGAATAATTTCTTCTTCGTGATTGTTATTCGGAACACTGCTCGGTATAGTAATTAAATCGTCCAGATTTGGATCCTCGAGATTTGAATCGTCGATATATTGATTGTTGAGATTCATCATGTTGATGTTTGAATTATTTATGTTCATATTCGGATCCTCCTTGCAATAATCCTCTGGATTGATAAAAGGAGAATCGTGCGGATATTCTAAATGCTCTACGTTCGATATATCCGTGTTGAAATTGTCATCGTTTAAATTATCAATCAACGGCTCATCAATACGATTCATTTCGGCTTCTAATAAAAATGTATACAAATTATCACTCAACGAGACTGATTTGCCTTCGGTGATATCGGAAATATTCGGCGTATAGCCTAACTTTACTCTGAAACAAAATAAAAACATATTTTTAATGTCAAATAATAAAAAAACATTATTTAATCAACAATATTAATTTTATTCTCTTCAAAATATTCACTTTTTACAATCTTAGAAGCATTTTTGGAACATTATTCCCGATATGACGTATACAATAAACTAATACGAATGTATCACACATGTGTGCAAATAAAAGATTCTATATTTTCAATTAAAATGTGGTGTAATGATGCATCAAACACGTTTTATTATCCACTAACTAATTTATGCAATCGGATTATGAAATATTTCACTCAATCTCATGAGACATATAGATCAAAAAATATATTTTATTGAATGATTTGTCAAAACTGATTAGTATATCTGTGAATATTAAGAGAATATCGTCGATAGAACATATGGGTTTTACGTATCATCAAAATCAATGCCGACGTAATCAGTTTTCCGAATATATACACTGAGTTGTAAAATAACGCCAAGAAAACGAACCTATTCCATTTGTTTACATTATTTTTTTTTAATTCAATACAGTTATAAACAACCATGATTATCATAATTTCTCAACGTGCCATTTTTTACACGGTAGCATCTGAAATATATCTACCGTGCAAAAAATATTCAGTCGTATGAACATATATCAAGTATTTGCATAGGATTCGATAGTTATCGCATTGTTACGATGTTCCCAACCTGCTTTACAATGATATGCATGTATTTGTTCGTAATAAAATCAACTGGCAAATGGGTTAGAACGAATTGTCATTTGCAATTTGGTATTGGAGGTTAAATGTCATGCGAAGTCAATTTATATCGGCTCGGCAAGCGCCGCATTGACAGTTGCGGGGACGATTGCATGTCGAAGTGCATTATATAAATGCATCCTGTATATTTAACGAATGCGTAGTGAAATTAAAAGCCGTTTGGCTGCGCTGCGAGCCACGGCTGGCATACTTGGCCCTGCGGAGGAAAGTTGCGAAATCATCGTCGGGTTTGACTTCGAGGTTGGTGTCGTTGCCGGCGCTGTCTTCGAGGCACAGGATGAGCGCCATGGCCGGGCGGACAACAAGCTCCGCCGGCGGCTGTGGCGTGCGCGCCGCCGCGACCCGCGCACCAAATGGCGACCGAACGCCGCCACGCCCTTTCCGGCCAGCTACTCATCTGCCCACGGTTGGGAAAATTTTATCATTAAAACATTCACAATCACGTCTAATTAATTTCATATATGTTACTACATTTTTAGCAACTGAAATATTCATAAATATTTTTTTTCTACATAAATATACAGTTAACCCCGTTCATCGCGGGGGTTACGTTCTGGACATGGCCGCAATAAGCAAAATTTCGTAATCAATGGGGGATTTTATAAAAAACAGTATAAAATTTGAAAAAAACACTTTATTAATAAAATAACATATAACAATAACAAAAAAGTAATATTTTAAATAATTAAAAAATGAATTCATTTTGTTCTACGTTTCAAAAAGGAACCTATTAGTTTCAGTCATAAATAACTTCCGATTCAAGTAGACAGTTTCTATTGAATTTACTCGCAGTGAGTCACCCGACAAGGGGATTTTTGTTTTCACTAGATAGATGAGTGGCCTGTTCGTCATCTGCCAACTATTTAGTGTGGTGGACAATACAATGGTGTTATTACGAACCCTTACAATGGAGAATCAAAAAGTATATATTCGTCATGTGTTGCTTTGGGAATTCAAACAAGGCACAAGTGTTAGAGCGACGACCGAAAATATACGCCATTGCCTACTTAGGCGGATGTCACTTCAACTCATGAGCAGGGGCACGCCGTCCATATGGCAAGATTGTGCGGCGCACACAAACGCCATACAGTAATTCGTTTCTTCAATCACACCAGACGTACAAAGGCGATAATTAAAGTTCTGCACACAGGCGCCGGATACTCTCGGCGCACCATTCCTCATGAGTGTACGTACTAGTTGTCATCATTATACCCGGAGTATACGTTAAGGTAAGCCATCATAACCACTATAGTACGAGCATAAAAGGGGAACCTTAAAATTTACTAGTGGCTCCCAATCTCACGGGTCGAGAAATGGACTAAGTGGATTGGAAACGTACGCTTTTAAACAATTTTATAACATGTATTTATTTATTAAATTATGTATGTCCAATAAGGAAATCTGTTAATCCCGGGTCGACTAAGACGATTCCCCTACTGCATAGATTTGGAGATCAATGAAGATTTATTAACCTAGCCGTGCCGATGGGGTGTTTTTCTCGAATAACCCTTTTAATATAAATCCTACATCTACCTAACTTTTTGTGTTTGTCTAAAATAGTATAAAGAATAAATATAAATAATCATTGACCGTTATTGTTCGCAATTGCGAAAAAAAATGAAAACAACAATTAAATTTTGCATGAGCACTGACGCGATGTTTTTTATCGTTCAAATGCAAACGAGAAAAAACATAGTGCTGTACAAGTGAAACCACATGCGACGAGCCGGGAGCATGTCTAAGTCGCGGCGGAACATCGTCGAGTTCGCACGTCACAACGGCCAGAGCCGTTGGATTCGAGCCGCCGTCACGGATCGGTTAAAAATGTGTTATTTCATTTCGATTTTAATTTTAATAAATTATTATTTTATATTTTGTTTTTTTTTCTCCAGATTGTGCGGCGCACACAGGCGCCGAATAATTAGGATAGGACGTCAGGGGGAAATAATTTAAGCACATCAAATTGAAAATGAATATGTTTATTATATTTGTATTGACATTTATACGTACATTAAAAAAAATGTTTGCATTGAAAATGAATAGCAACGCGAAGCTGTGATCTATCTCCTTTTTTTTATTTGCTTCTTTTCCATTTTCATTTGTCTTTTTTCTTCCTTCATTTTTTCCTTGTCTGCCATTGATTTATATATTCGGTGGAACATAAACACTGTAACGAGAATGAAGTTATTAATTTATTTATTATCGATGTTTATATTTTTATTGACAATTACCGATTAATCCTATGAATATCAATATGCAAATAGTAATTGAATATGCAGAATAAACGTTACTAGAATCTTTTTTGAAATCGTTTCCAACATCGTTTAAAATATCTTTAATGTCATTTAGTTTAATCGATGCCATTTTATATTCGGAGATTGAATTATCAAATTTATCGCGGAATTTCATCGAGAGTTCATTTAACTTTTCATATCTTCCAAACAGATCAGTGTATTTATTAAATAATTTTAAAAATGTTTCGTCGATATAGTTATCACTATCGACATTACTTATCTGTTTTACTAATTCTCTCAATTTATAACATTCAAATTCCATACGATCCAAATTATTTTTTAGCATTGATTCCATAACTGAACGATATTTTCAGCACAAATAATTCCACAACATTTAGCTAACATAGTAACATTGAACTGATAAATTTTGAAATATTTCTGATATCTCGCATAATAATAAATACATACTTATCGTATTTATTTTATACGGCGATAATCTTTAAGTTTGAACGTTAATATTACATAACTATCCATATCCCCTAATAGATCAATATGAATTTAGTGAAGATTAAATCATAATGCTTAAATACATAAATGTATGACATCATTTCAACACCTGTATTTCTGCATTATTTGAATTAATCGTATAATGTAAGCCAGTGGTCGCCAATCTCAATAAGGATGCGAGCTACTTTCGGAAAATTTAAATTTGAAATTGTCTGCTCATCTACTTTTACTATTAAATTAATTAGTATTTAAAATCTACTCAAAATGAGCGAAAATTATTTTAAATTTAAAAATATTAATAATTAAATAATCCAGCGGTCGCCAAAACTTAGGATTTTATATCCTGCAAACTACCATTTTCAGTGTTGAAATACATTTAGAGATCAAAGAATACATAAAATGCAATATACAGTAACGTCATAACGTCAAGATAGGTTCCACGTTATAAGGGGTTAAGGTTTTTCAATTTCAAGTGGGCAGGAAAGATCAACGCGACATTAGTTAGTTAATTTTACAAAATGCTTTTATTAAAATTCTAATAAGCGTTTTAAAAAAATACGTTATAGGGGGGAACGACGTTATAGGAAAAAACCGCCGCAAACGTTATAGGGGGAAACGTTTGTAATTAAAAAAATAAAAATATTTATTGCGACCAAATCATAAAAGCTTTATTAACATACAAAAAATGGGAAAAAGCATATAAGTTTTGATATTGTGGGGGTTACGGTCCTCCGTATAGAAAAATCTGACTCCATAAGATTTATATTTATTTGCACTAGAATTACAGACAGAAAGGCAGAAAGAATATGATTGATAAAAGCGATCGCGTCGGTTTCACTGCGTCGAAGTAGCGACGTCGATCTGCTTCTGGTCTACCGACTCCCCCAGTCGGTCTATTTCGAAGATTCTGTGGCAGCACTGGCCACTGATGTCCGATATTTTGTCCGCTTACGGTGAAGTCACGTCTTCAGCCTCGTAAGGACGTTGCACAAAATTGCAGCTCTAGCTCGAGTGTGCAATTTGCGGATGCATCGCGCGATCGCAGTCAGCGCTCGGAGGCATCGGAGAGAGTGTGTTTCTTCCGACGAGCATCACCAGCTCGGTCGGTATCTTTAATTTTTTACTGGGTTTCAAAGGTAACCCCGACTCTGGATTTGGGATTCAGGGCGCCCTATTTATATCAGGACTGGCTCCACCTCTGACAAATCCGTTTTTTCGTGGGAACGGATTAGAAAGGGTCCCAGGTAGTTAGTTTTTGCAATGATGAAAAAAATCCAATTTAAATTTACTCTTCTGCAGCTGTGTGTAACTATGTTCAATGCGACCAATTAGCATCTTCGCTAATGGCATAATCCATTGCAGGTGGCCTGCATCTCGTTAAAGGGTCGCAGGTATACATCTCATTTTTTGTGTCTTAAGCAAATGCGCGAAGCATGACCGCCACAATATGTATTATTATAAATCCTTTGGTTGCCGAAATCCGATATATCGGAGTTTGCTACATTAGTGAGAATTGCCGGATCCGACGGATCTGAAATCGTAGTATCCAATACATTTTAAACCGTCTGTAGGGTAGTTTGCTTCAGGGGTATATAACATTTTTAAACAACACGTGCCGGCATACAACGCCGCCGCTACGGTATATTTATAAATTAAACAACACATTTTTACTTTTTAATTATTCACTTAAAAATCGTGGCATTTCTGGTATAGTAATCCTAGAAGGCCCAGCAACCAAAGGGTTAAATAAAACAAAAAAAAGGAACCGCGCAGCGAAAATGAAACGATTTTCGACAAAAAATTGACAAGCTTGATTTTTGAAGCTATTTGCCCTTTATAGGGCAAATACTGAAATTGTTTAATATATTAACCAGTAGCTTTAAGGTCTATATTTCCATGACCGCCCAGAGAAATGTCAACCTTAGTACTGTAATATGTTGTCGAGAACGCTCTTTGATTAATGTATTGTTATTGACAATAAGTATTGTCAATAACAATAAAAAAATTAAAAAATCCAAATAATTAATTTGCCCTATAAAGGATTAAGCTAACCATGCCGATGGGGTATATTTGGGACACCAATATTTTTATTTTTCTCGAATAACTCTATTAGTATAAATGCTACACGTCACCAACTTTTTGCATTTGTCTAAAAAAGTCTAAAGAATAAATATTATGAAAAAATACAGAATATCGACTAAATGATGAAATGCTTGGGGTATATTTTCCATAGCAAATAGACCCCATCGGACGACGCTGTTGGTTTCGAGCCTTAGTAGTGCATATGGTTTCTTATAGTCTCCGTATGCACACAAAAAAGTGAGATTATGTTGTGTTTTAACCATTGCTGACTATCATTCCCATCTAAGCGGCGATACAAATTAGCGAGAGAGAGAGAGACAAAGTGACATGTAGTTTGAGAAATGTTAGAGAAATAATATTTGAGAGGTTATAAATATGAGAAAATATCCTACGCGAGCTACCAAAATGCCGCTCGCGAGCTACCGAAATGCCGCTCGCGAGCGACCGCTGTTGTAAGCCATTTATTTAACAAAAAAAAAGAATACTCACCGAAAATAGATGCAATGAAAACTAAAAATGCCATTAAAATCAATGCTTCCGATGTCCATGACGATTGTACAGGAAAATTATCTCCGGTGCCGTCATCCAATAAAGCAGCACGTAATTCTTCAGTTTCTTGATCAGATAAACCCATCGTATCTAACATGGCAAGTAATTCTTCTTTTGTAGGCATTTTAAATGGTTTCTGATCCATTGGCATTGGCATAGCACTGCCGAATTCTTGAATTCCATCTTGAGCAGTATTATCAAATGCTTCCGAAGGAAAATCAGCAAAGGAATCTCCAGACATGTTAACTATTTTTCTGAAAATAAATGCACAATATACTTTTATTGATCCATATAAAAAGATTCTCAATTTATTTATATGGATCAATAAAAATCATTTTAAGTGAAAATTGATAACAAAATAACTGCCCAGATATAAATCTTATACATTTATGATGTAGAGTGGAAGATGTGTAAATTTTCAAGGAATGCGAGAACGATAGATCGGGGTTCCACTGCAATATGAATCTGATTATAATATGTCAAAAATACACTTACATCTAGCACCTTGCAACGTATTAAAATAATAATGTCTGAGAAAATACTAAATCTCTTATTAAACTGATACGACAATGTTATCGTAACCCTAAATAACCCCATTGATAAAAATATTGGTACAATTTAACCTGTGTAAATTCAATGTATGCATTTATCAGTAAAATTATATGAGCACTGTGCAGTTTGTTTGAGTCTTATCGTCAAATATGACGTGGATACTAAAGTTTAAAAACTTCGTGCACATTAAAATTTATTAATCTATCTAATACAACAAATAAGATATAGTGTTTTTTTTTCAATAAAATTATATTATTTTTATTTAATTATTGATAAAGATAAAATAAACTTGGTTTATTGCAGTTGTTTCGTGTTATTTTTAAGATAAGATATAAGAAGCGAAGCGAAATCTGCCACGATGCCATTATTTCTATAACGTGGAATTGTATTATTGATAATCAATCATAATGATAGGTCGATAGAAATATTAAATTGAGCATAGATTTTTTTTTAAATATTTGAACTAAATAGTATTGTCATACTGTAAACATAAATCATGTCTTATATGATACATTTTAGCGATTTAAAAATAACGCACGTACAGGGATGCGCCGTCCATATGGCCAGATTGTGCGGTGCACACAGGCGCCCGATCATGAATTCAACTGCCAAAAACTTGAACTTTCAAAAGCCAAAACTGACTTGACTCGCGCGAAGAGCGATATCCTTTCGTATTTTGGCTAACGTAATCTTGCCGCAACTTCCGGGCAGGGAAGATCAACGCGACATTTTATTAGTTAATTTTATAATATTATAATTAACGTTTTAAGAAAATTATGTTATAGGGGGAATCGACGTTATAGGGAAAAACCGCCGGAACGTTATAGGAGTGTACGTTATAGGGGGGTTTACTGTACTCAATTGAATTTGATACTATGATAATATTTCAATTGCATTTTTTGATAATGGTTAACTTTAGAACCCTATACTACCAAATACAGTAAAATAACATTAAAAAAACAGTGACATAATAAACTTAAATCTTATATTTATTATTTACCATTTTTTTCTGATATTGAATTTTCGTAAAAAGCATTTTTGGTAGTAGAATTAAAGATTTGTCCCATTGTGCGGCAAAAGATTAAAGGGGCCATGGGGGGCTAAGAAGGGAACAATTGAAAAATAATCATTCGATAAAAAAATCCCAACTCTTTCTCATAGAATGATTTTTTTAATTGTAGAGGGTATTGGGCCTCCAATTAAAGATCTGCACACAGGTGTGCTACTATGCAAGTATTATTTAATAAAACATTCAAAATGTATTTTAATGATATGCGGCATACAAACGTTAATCAATTGGGAAATATACTACAGTGAAACCCCGTTTTTACGTCTTTGAAGTAAGCGATAAAAAAACGTAATTGGAGGGAAAATGTAGATTCCGGGTTAGGAAAAAAAATAAAAAATATTTTTTATTTAGATAATCACGTAAATCGGTTTGGTACATATATTTGTGCATGTACATATCTTTCGATCTTATAAATCGATAAGAAATAGCTTTTAAGGCCCTCAATATGCTTCATAGCATCTTCTTTTCTTGGAATTGGATGGATTATTACCTCTTCTTCATCAGATAATTCTTCGTCGGATAAGTTTTCTTAGATGTGACTGTCCACTATCGACATCCATAACTTCAGATGTCATCCATCACGTTAATATCGAGGTCCATGTAATTTTGTAAAGTTTCGGTAGAAATTTGTTCCGTATAATAGCGGGAAAACGTGAAATCCGGGCACGTAAAAACGGGGTTTCACAGTACTCAAGATTTACGAAATATACTCAATTTTTCAACGGCTGTATTATTTTAATTTTCAATTTTAAAATAAAACAATTAATAGTTTCGTGGCGTTTCTAAATTCAGTGTTGCCAGTCGCAATCCGGTATGTTGGTAAAAACCGATAAGGGACACGTCGAACCGTCAACTGTCAAAATGGAAGGGAGCCTATTAGTAAGATACGAAATCACTTTCGATCAAGTTCACATATATACATCCATTTTTTTCAAAGCTTATTTTAATATATACAGATCCTAATCTGATCCCAACACACACCGCATAACCCATTTTTTTATAATAATCATTGTAATAATTCGTTTTAAAAGACGAATACGTGTTAAATATGGTAATAATATGTGTATTTTTGATATTTTATACAAATAATAATGATATTTTTTTACCTAGGAACCTACGCTGTACACTGTGAAAGGAATGGGAATATTGGACAATGACGGCAACAAAATTTTCGTCAAATATTATGATAAAGCAATATTCCCTACAACAAAAGAGCAAAAAGCATTTGAAAAGAATTTATTCACAAAAACACATCGGTAATTAATTTATCTGAATAAACTATTCAATATATCGAGGCTATTTCATCATGAGCGTTCATTGCATATTTGAACATTGTTACGTAGGTTAGTTTAATTAATTACATTTATATTATTGCAGTGCTAACGGAGAGATAATCATGTTAGACGGACTCACATGTGTGTACAAAACCAATGTTGATCTGTTTTTCTATGTCATTGGAAGCTCACATGAAAACGAGGTAATAATCAGTGTTTTTTTTAATAGGGATTAATTCGGCTTAATAGATAAGAGGTTTAGATATGTCAAACGATCGTGTCGGTTAATCTTTTCAAGTATGATACCGCACGAGGCGCATTTTCAAGAGAGCACCGTTCATATGGCCAGATTGTGCGGTGCACATAGGCGCCATAAAATTACTGATGCAGTCGGCGCACCATCCACATTTTTGTAAACATTGCAGAGTGCCGTTTCGCAGTAGGAGCTGTGGGTAGTTCACTGCATCTCACTTGCTCCGTTTATTGTCACGCTCTTACTTGATTTTTCTTTGATAAGCGAGCATCATCTAATTTTACATCGCCCAAAAAGTGTTGGCAACTAATTCCCCTACATACTAATTTACGGGAACATCTAACATCAAACTAAATACGAAATTTGTAACAAAATTGACTCAGGATACGCATTTTTTTTCATAAGTCTCGTGTTTGGCTAAAAAATTCTCACCATATGATAGTACTTTGTATGGCGTTTGAGAAACTTATTTTTATTATCGAACTGGTGGTTAGTATCTCAAATTTTAAAACAGAACTTGATGGATAAGTGATGTCACGACAATTTTGAAAAGAAAAAACCAAAATTTTCTTTGTAGCTATTTTTTATAATGAATTTTAAATATATAAAATCATATTTGCCGAGTTAATAATTTGTATTTGTGAATTCTCGTATCTAAGTAGTTAAATTGCACAGTTACATAACTTGCCGAATAGTAGTTAAATGATATGGCTCATAAACCCAAATATGGCTCATAAGATCAAATAAATGGCTCATAAACCCAAACCTATAAAATAATTATTGTCGGACATTATTTAAAACTTGTTTTTACACATTCAGATATTGAGTATCCGGCGCCTTTATGCGCCGAAGTTCAATTATCGCCTTTGTACGTCTGTTGCGCTTGAGAAAACGAAAAACTAAGAGCAATTACTTATTATTTTATGTTTCTAAATTTTTCCCTCTTGGCATCTACTATGTGTGCGACGCACAATCTTGCCATATGGCGGGTGCGCCCCTGGCCGCCTCAACCCTGTCATTCCATCTTAATCTCGTCCTTCCGACAGGGCGGATATCCCCAGGTCTAGAGTTTACCTGTGGACCATATCTCATCACATCAAAAATTCAATATAATACTTACAGTTGAATATTCACAATGCTAACTTAACCCTTTCCACTCCAAGCTTTTTTTTGTTTGTTTCCACCAGCTCCACTACTCAATTGGAAATTTATTAGGTAAATGTGATTGATTTTTTTTAACTAAATAAAACGATTTTTTCAAGTATTTTTTTTTTATTCTTGTTTCTAATATAGTGTACAATATAAT
>JAGXCT010034545.1:0-28754 GCA_022495035.1 Philopotamus ludificatus
AGGACCCGATGAATATCATTTATAAATAAAATAAATAATAAAGATCCTAAATTTGGCCCCTGCGGAATACCGGAAGATGTATTGAAAGGGACTTTGGGAGTCGTATGTCACATATTGTTTCCTCTCTGTAAGGTAATATGAAAATATAACTAAAATGAAGTGTTTCAATATCGAAGAGGGATAATGTCATATATCACTGCTAAATCTGTATCCCAATAATAGCGCTGTGCTTCTATATTAATTTGAATATACAATGTTATTTCCCCATATTGTTAATAATGGCATATCCTTCTTGAAATTACGCCATTAGCGTTTGAATACAATACAAGTACGATTTGATAACACGTGTAATTAGAACGATTCGACGTATGATGACTGGCAACCTACATACACAATGTGTACATATGCCGATGCCACCGGATGATAAATTGCACTTGTATTGAGTCGGTCCACAATGCGTTTCTGTAATCCAGAGGCGCCTTCCTTTACGCACGGTAAACGAAACACCGATAATGGCCATCAGTGTGTTGAATGAGCGCCGAATAAAGAGGCTATGTGCGGCCGATACCTTTGACCGCCGCCGACACCGGTGTTTGTTGAGGCCGACGCCGAAATTAGCCGACCGGGGATGGAGTAACGTAATCGTTATCGTTACACTAAATGGAGAATCTAATCTCTAAACTGTATCTGACAAAAAGTCACAAGAATTTTGAATAATCATATACGCTAATCCTATGGTAATTCTAGTTATGGATGACATTTGAATATTAAAAAAATGGCGGAATTTTTGTATTTCTCAAAAAATCTTTATTCCTTTATCGATATTCATTTTGTCTCCTTCAGATACATAAACTCTCTAAGATTCGTAATACTTTTGGAACCCAAATTTTGTCTTTATCCCCTCAATTTTGGCAAAACGTAGTCTTTTCGTTACTTTTTTAGGTTACGGTTCAATTAAAAATATTTATCGGTTCGGTTCCGGGGAAAATAATATGTAATACTGTAATATGCATCAGGAGGACACTACGCGATCTCCAGCAGAGACACGTCCGTCTCAACCCTGATGCCAGAACTGTGACGGTCGTCCTCCGGGTTATCTAGGCTCTTCGAATACGGGTCAGGTCGTCAGCCATAATCCCGGGAGCCGATAACGGCCTGGATAGCGGCCTGGCTCCTCATAGTTCCGTAGAATCTATGAAACCATCAATGATTCGAATAGGTATAATAAATTAATTTTTACAATAATAAATAATTAAAGGTATTATAATTAACATTAGAAATATATATTTTATGATAATAATATGACATATATAAACAAAAAAAAATGTATATTCATGGTTGAAGTGAACAGGATAATCAGGGAATCGCCGTCCATGTGGCTAGATTGTGTGGCGCACACAGGCGCCGGAAGATTATTCATCAATATTAATAATAAATAAATATTATAAAGAAGAATATAAAGTCTTTTGCATAAAATGTTTTTTTATTGTAGAGGGTGGGGTTATAATGTCAAAGTACAAATATTAGACAGAAAAAACAGATATTTTAGTATTTTAGGAGGAAAATAAAAATGCATATTCTCATTTGTACAAAATTGCAATGGTAGTTTTAGCAGCTCCAGCAACCCGTGATAGTGTTGAAAGAGCCTTCTCTGGTTTAGTTTAAGTTTATTTTACGAGACAATAGAAATTTGCTCTATGAAAATACTTTGGAAGATATTTCAATAATTAAAGGTAACTTTCATCTTTACATTTATAAATAAATATACCCAAGAATCTTGTACACTTCAATCGTGAATGTACGAATTTGTTTCGTTTAATTAATTTTATTGTTATAATATATACTGTTAGTTTTAGTTATTACACCTTAATTTATTTATTAATAATTATTCATATTATTGTATCATCGTCATCATCATGGCCAAAGTCTATAGGGCTTGGTCCATTTTCCTCTGTGTCTATTAACACCTTGAAAAATGTATGTGAATACCCTTGGACACTAATAATATATTATATTTAAACAATTATTATTTGTAAAATTGAGTTTGAGGACACCAAGTTCTAACTAACGCAGATGTGTCGAAAAATATATCAATTGACGTCATGTCCCACGCGACATCGAAAAATGACCGCAATTGACCTAGTGTCCATGAATGTGTTAATTTCGCATGAGTTTTATATAACATACATATTGATAAATTTTTCGCTGTCACTCTCGGTACAGTCACATTATTATACCAATTCATGAACAGTCAGCCCTCCTATAACGCTCCTTCTTAATCCCTGTCTATTACAAAATACCTTGTCAACCAAAGAGCATTGAGCTTTATTTCGCTGGACAATGTATTATATATTTACGAAATATGTAATTTAACCTTGAAAATATTAGGATTTGTAGAAAACATCGATTTAAAGCGTTATATGAGGGCTGACTGTAGTATACTTATTAAAAATAGAAAATTTCTAGATTATGGTAGAAAATAAAATTTATTACAAATAAAAATCTTTGAATAATAATCATTTGGAGCTGAAACTGAAAACAAAACAAAAAAACCGTTATGGCCGTTAATTTTATGCTATTCGCTTTTTTAATGCCTTTTTAAAATTCTAATATATAAACCCGTCAATTACATTTCTACCAAAATCCATTCTTCGCTTATTAACTACAGGAAAAGTTAGGAAATAAAGATAAAATCTAAATCAGATTCTGTTATACGTTTTAAACGCACTCCCATCCTTTTATTTAAATCACCTTATAGATTTTCCTGAGATCCATATAAAAATAAAATTAAATATTCGATGAAAAGGAAAATCGGCATAGTCTCCCAAAATTTTTCACGAATGAAAAATCGCAGAGTACATTTAAGCACGCAAAGCCTTTCCTACAGCCTATAATAAAGTAGGCATTCAATATAGCTATCGATGTCAAGATACGTCAGAGACAAAAAAATGTGATAATTAAGATTTTTTTTATCAAACCTTATACTTCGATCGCATGTTGTTAACTAATAAGATAATAAACGTCTACTTTTATTTAATGAAAAAATTCTAATCAAATACTGCACTTATTGGAGAAAGTTTTAAAGATGGTTCCATTGTACGTATCCTTTATTGTCGGTTATAACATTATGTTTTGATCCAGACCCAGCAGAGCAGCATCCGTCGCTGCTGTCACTGCGCCGAAGACGTGGTCTTCCAGTAGAATGGCTATCAACTGAACCAGATATACAGATATACGAATACCCGAGGACAAAGGAATATCCACATACGCGACGATGACTTCCTCAATTGACCGTATAAGTATGAAAGTTTTTTTTAACATTTAATTTTAGGATTTTATTAATACAATCCGACGATTTCAGATTGTACATTTTTTTATGGCGACCGTCCGCGGATCACATTTGCTCTCGACAAGAGGAATACCCACGGATTGTTTCTGTTTGGCTGACAGGTAGCCGAGCTGTCAGGATGACGAGACTCGGAGCTGATGGGTTGTGTGTTTGATTCGCTGCGCCAGCAGGGAGCCGAACACCGCGTCTTGAATAAGACGCATATGATTGTTATCAAGATGCCTTGGCTAAACGGTATTATCTCCTACCGACGGCGAGGTGGTCACTGCTTTGTGCCCTCGGGGTCGAGTTCTGCAAAAGGTGGGGTCAACCACTGATGTCTATAAACACGCTGTAATTTGGCATGATCCTCCGCGTATGACTGACAAATGAATAGAGTATCATTTAAAGGTCAAATAAACAAAAATAATCGAAAATCGTAAATACGAATATGATTTATTTCGAAATGAAAGGATAATAGTGAGTTTCCACTAATATCCTTTCATTTCCTTTCAGATATTAGTCAGCCTTTCAGACTCAATAGTTAAACAAAGCTGAGTACATCATTGAAACAATACTTATATGAAGTTTTTGTAACAATACTCGTTCATAGAGGGGATGCGGAATTGATGATACTATGTATATCAGGGGTTCTTAACCTTATTGTGGATCCGGGTGCATTTGAAATTTAGGGGAATAATGGCGGGCGCAGGCCGATTTTTATAAAAACAAGATTTAAGTATTACATATTAATTATTAATTTATTTTATCATTGTTCCATGAACAGCTTTATTTAATTTTAAAAGCTCCTTTTTTCAAAAGATGGTACGTTTTATGGTCAGCTAGATTCCACATATTTTTATGCAGTCCGCACGATTTTAATATATGATGTCATTTTGAACCTTCAAAAATTCTTTGAAGAATTTCCGCTATGGAATTAGCAATTTCAAAAACATCTAACTCAGAATTAAAAAGATTTACAAAAAAATTATCCACTGGTTCGATAATAGAAAATTGCTGGAATCTGCTTTCAAATTGCTCTTAAAAAGCTTCTTAAGGAGAATAAAAATAGTTTTAGGTCAAAAATATTTTCACCAATCACTTTTTTCATTCTTGGAAAATTTTCAAGAGAATTTTTCGACAAATTATTTAACCAAAACTGTATTTTAGCTTTGAAGGTTCTTATATAAATTTCATGATTTAAATTGTACAATTTTTCACATATACATATCCGTTAAAAAAGTCAAGTCCATCAGCTTGTATCGGACGCACGAAAATAGCTTCGAGGGCGCACATGCACCCGGGGGCGTAGGGTTAAGAACCCCTGATGGATATTATATAAAATAAATTGTCTAGACTTTATTTTATATAAGTATTATTTGCGATTTTATGTAATTCGGTTTACGTCTGCTTTGGAATAAATTCAATGATACGTTCAGTTTGGATGCGAAAATTTAAGTTTTGTTCACGATCTTTTCTTGGAATATGATTTGCGTCCCCAGCACAACGACAAACCTGATGATCTTCAGCCAGGAACTTTTCCAAATACGGAAAAGGAAAACAAAAATTATAGTGTGTGTTAAAATTATTAAACCGAACCGTCACGGCGGCCCGAATTCAACGGCGTCGCCCGATGGGGTCTATTTAGTATGAAACGAATATATGAAAATATACCCCAAGTATTTCAAATTAAGGTATTGCTAAATTGTTCATAAATATCTCGACTTGGAAGAATAAAAATAGTTATTCATGATATATATTAGTAGAAAAATTCAATCAAATTTTGAATCTTTCTACTAATTAATGTGACGTGTAAATGACGCGCACACAGCGACGTTCCGTCGCACACTGAAGCACATCGCCGTCTCAGAACTCGCCCCTCATACGTCCCTAGTACACTTTTACTCGCACTTGTACATGCGTGATGTTTTTTCTCAATCGCATCCGGTATGGAGCATAAAGAAAAGCATAATCTTGTTTTTATTTTTTTATAAACGTCACCCGTAGGAACCATAAACGTCATTGATTATTTATAATATTTATTCTTTTGACTTTTTTTAGACAAATTTTGGATCCCAAATAAACCCCATCGGCATATATATAGGAAAAATTGTTTGGTCCTTTTTAGTAAAAGACCAAGGATCAGAAAGAATGTAAGCCGAGATACCACTGTATTCTAATATTTTTTTCTTATATATATATATATTAAAAAAAAATACAAGGTTGATTAAAAGATATGCGGATTTTTTTAATTTTCTGTGATTCATTAACATGTGTTAGTACACTTAGCCTTGACATATCTTGACATTAATAGCCATATTGAATGCTTAATTAATTGTTGGCTGTCGAAAAGGTTTTCAGTATTATGGTATGTTTAGCAATTTTTACTCGTGAAAGAAAATGTGGAAAGGATCTTTGGACAAAAACAACACGAGTTTGATGTCTCATCTTTCATATACGTTGAAAATAGCTCAATATCTTTCTATGCCTGAGGATGAAAAAAAACAAGAAAAAATGGTTTTGGCAAAGAATCGATTTTATGAAAGTTTAGTGAATTAATCATTTTAAATTTTTACCCTCTTTACGCTTATCGGCGCACACAATCTCCGGCGCCTGTGTGCGCCGCACAATCTGACCATATGGACGGTGAGCTCCTGTTTAGGAGATAAAGAAAGAATCTTTGAATATATTAAACCTCAAAAAATGCGTTTCAGAGAATTGCTAAAGAAGATTGGAAAAACCATTGCCATAAATGATGATAATTATTTTGACGGGATATTAACATAGATGAATAAATGAAGATATTTTGAAAAAAATGAAATTTCCGCGTGTTTTTTTTATATTACAGCCAACCATTACAGTTGACAACAAAATATAACTTGCACTCGTGGACAAACTAAAAATAGAACAAGGTGTTTTAAAATACTTGATGTATTGATTTCGTTAAATTTACAAATGCAATTGATAAAACCCAACCCCACATTTTTTATGGATGCCTAATCTTCTATAGCGCGGGTTTGTATAGCGTCGTTCTTATTTCGGCGCTATAGATGGTTAACAGTATATTTAAGTACTGACGTCATTTAATAAGCTCACAGTACCAACGACATTTATTATTTTGCAAAAAAATATTATTTGTATTCCGTAAAAAAATCTAAATACGGTAAAACATTGATATAAAGACCTAACACGGACAAGAATTATATATTGGATGTTACATGAAAAAAATATATACCGTGTAAAAAGAGGATTTATATTAATTTTCATCTATAATTCATTGAAATAAGTATTTATTCAAAAATAATGATGTATATTTTTCTTGTGATTTACAAGTGCAATATTTGGGAGACTTTGGGCCCAGATGATCGCATACCTAAAAATTCCGAATGCCACATCCAACCTGCCAGGAATGGGATTCGGGTAAGTAAATTTTTTTCCCATTACAATGGGAATAAATTTATTCATGAGCAAGGCAACAAGAGTCTGTCAGACATACGAGCCGCGGGGGTGTCATGTAGTGACGAGTGTTTGATATGTGAGTTGTTGCCGGTAGGTAAGGAGATGTAGCACGCACCAGAACCCGTATCATCACGCTTCTTTTCAACCCGGATCTCGCGTGGATCGTGAGCGGGTGGAGGCAGAGGGCACGCCGCCGAAAATACCCCGAATTTCGTCCTAAAATTCGATATAAATGCGTGGAAAACAGCGGGACATCAAATTGTCGTATTAAATTATAACAAAATATTATTATTTTAATATATTTTTAAGAATGCTGTATGTGTGTGCTTCATGATTTTGTGTGAATAAGAAAACGAAACTGAGTTTGAATAAAAACCGGTAGCCGCTCTGTCCGCTAGACTGAACAAGGAATTTAATTGTCGGAGAGGAATATCGTCTGATACAACCTGATGGTAATCTGATAAGCCAAAATATGTAGCATTCGTAGTGATACGAGCTGACACAGCCGCACGAATATACGGACGCAACCCCGTTAACGTTCGGGCGTAATACCAAAAATTAAATGTTATTTTTTGCGACCGTGCCAAGTCGCCCGTATAATTGCCATATTTATATTTTTCCCGATTTGCCCACTACTGTTATCTGTCAAAAGACGTCTTCGTGTGTCTATCAAGAAGATGAATATAGCCGTATCCCCGGGACCACCCCTGTCGCCTTTTTTTGTCGTTTTCAAATCTCATAGGAAAAAGCGGGTCACCCCCGGCCGTCGCGTCGCGCCTTCGACAATGGCCGATTTTTTTGTTTGTTTCTAGACGTTAAATGGTTTGTGGTTATAATAGCTGAAAATCCTTGAACAATTGTTTCGCAAGGATATGTGCTCGTCGCTGGATATGTGAAAGCCTTCCTGGATTAAAGCACGCCGACGTATAATTTCAAGAGCAAACACAAAAGCAGACAAACACTCTTTAGTAACGGACATTTATCCCTTTCGAGGAGCTCTTTCATTTTAAACATATTAGTTGGATGACAATACATTGTTTCATTTTTTTTTTATAAACGTCGTAATATTTGTTTACAACCGTTTTAGTTAAAAGAGACAATGCATTGTACGAAAATCATATTATGCAATAAAAAGATTATTTATATACTTTAACCCCTTGAAGAGTATCGCCGTACATGTACGTGCATACCCGATGTCGCTTTATTTTTAATGCCACGCTTATAATTTTGAATAAAATGTTAATATTTCTAGTATTTTATACAATAAATGAATTCACCAATTAAATGTAAATTTAATTTCATTGATATTTTTTTTAGCAGTGAAAAAAATATCTAAATAATATATAAAAACTTCGTAAATATATATTTTTATATATCTCGTATAAAAAGCTAGTCTATAAAAATTAATGCTAAATAAAATTGGATGAAGAAATTTCATGGATCAAAATAATTATCAAATTGCAAAATAAATAAAGTTTTCCGGTAAAAAAAGATTGAGAAACAGCGATTTATTTTAATTTACCTCACGATCACAAAAAATAATATTGTTGAAAAATTGGCTCACTAAATGCTCACTAATCAAAGGGTTAAAACCCATCTCTCGATTTTCGCGGTAAATTTGTGTCACAAAATATCGTGTAAAACAAGTAAATATATATTAAATAATATTGATAGTATGAATTAATACAACGAAAACTTTTAAGAATTTCAGAATTTAATAATCAAAGTTTTAATATTTTATAAAAAATATTTCTAATGTTTTGTCTATGAATTTATATAATATTTGTAGAACTTATTTATAAAGATTTTTTAACGATTCTAAAGATGCAAGCATAATGAGTCTCTCATACTTATATTTTTCACAGTGTCAAACCACGACACTGATTATTTTTAATATTATTAAATGAATTAATTCCAATATGCCAAACTATCTAAATAAATATATTTTTATAAAATATGCAAAGTGTCATAAGGAATTCCCTGAATTCATAGTTTTCGTCGGACACCTATCCGACTACTAACTTAGCTCAGTCGCTTAACTTAACTCGGTTAACTTACATTATCGAAATAGTATGCATGTTGCCAATATGCCAGTTTCATGAAAAAAATGTTTTTATTTAAATTTGTTCTAAAGATGTGATTATAAAGTTATTGACTTATTAAATTACGTTCCACCAAAAATCGTATAAAAAGTGATTTTATTTTCCTGCATTACGTTTTGCTTAAAAATGGATTATTCTAAGGATAAAAATTATTATTCATGACATGTTTCATAATTTGATCGTTATTTTAGATTTTTTCACTAATCAATATGATCCGTAAATGACAACGCTCTCGGTGATGTCTTCATCGGCACATCGTACCGGATGCGAGCGAGAAAAAATATCGCGCACGTGGGAACAAGCGAATATTGTTGTTTTTATTTTTTTATGACATTTTAGATAATAACTGACAATGATTATTTATGATATTAATTCTTTAGACTATTTTGGACAAATTCAAAAAGTTTGTGACATGTAGGATTTATATTAAAGGAGTTATGCGAGAAAAATCAATGACTTGGGATACCCATTATACCCTTGGTGTTGTTGAATTCCTTATTATTAGGAAATCTGTTTATATATACAATTTATTTATAGATTTCTTGAAATCAAGCCATACAAATTTCCGTTCCCATTGAAATCTTAAAGCTCGCTTTAGGGATTATAAGTGAGAAGATATTGCTCTTATGAAATTGCAAGCCCTCGTGAATCAGTTCATAATTTTGTTTACCGTTTTTCTCATCGATTATTGGCTATTGTGATATAATATTAGACCGTGTTATCTCAAAACCTATTCTTGTAAAATGACCATCACGCCAATCATTATGTAATAAACACGGATCGTTACAAAACATATCATTTTTCCCATTATTTGTGGAAATCAGTCTTGAGGAAAAACTTTATGGATATCCAGGACCAGTTCTATGATTATATGAATAATATTATTCACCAATGTTATGAAATATGTACATAATTATACAATTACAGATTATTTTCCGGAATTCATATGACATGAAATATGTAAATAAATTAAATCCGATTTAATTTAATTATGTATATGAGTTCTGTGTATGTATATGAGTATTCAAATATGTTCAATTAAAACGTTATATTTTTTTGGCACCAAGAATCATCAGATGCACGGCGCATTGACCACGATATATCATTGCACGCCATGTTTATTGGCTGCACAAATAAACAAACAATTATCCACGGCCGTTGGTAGCAGCGGGTGGCGAATGTCGGAACGCTTCCCCGCGGACAGGTAGTTGCCACTGCCACCTGAGAGCCGTAACATATTCTACAATGGATTAGGATTAGACAATATCTGGAAGTGAGACTTAACCAACTAGAACAAACGGCATTAAACGCAATGGGAATATCGCGAGACAATGCCCGTTTCTTATGACTCGCATTCTTTTCACAAGCAGTGTCCGTTTATGAGGAGGATATTGTACGGTCGAGTGGTGTCGAGGATTTGGCTATTTAAGTATGTTCGGAGCCGAGTATCGCGATCGAGTGGTTGCAGTCGTTGCGTTTAAAATTATAATTTAATTAGCATCATAAAATATGCATGCTAGTAGATGCGTATAAAAGTGCATCGAGTTACAAGGGAATTAACTCCGCCCCCCTGTTTTACTATTGGTCGGATGTGTTTCAATGACTAATTACGTGCTTCATACAAGACATAATGATTCTTCAATGAGACTGTGTCTATTGTACGCCGTAACATGTAATTAATACAGAGTGTTCGGTTGGAATTCATTTTTGTTTTTGATAATTAAAAAAAAATATTTTTGGCCTAAACATGTATCCCAATATCCATTTCCCGTTAAATTTATTGACATAAACTAGCAACACAAAAGAAAATACTCAATTGTTTTCATATGTGTTCATATAGTATAATATCTTTTAATCAAGACTTAAAAAGTGAAAATAAACGATAGTTTACAAGTGGATGCTTTGTCATTGCTAACAATCGTTAAGCCAATATTTCGCCTTAGGCATTCTGGTAAAGCTTTTATTAGTAAACCTATTGTTTGATTTAAAGAAATATTGTGTTTCATAGAAACATATGTCGAAATCAATGATTAAAGAAACATTTTTTGCTACTTTTGTTCATCAACGCAATACCTGGACAAACTACCATATTTATGAATAAAGCTTGGAAAATGGTAATTGAATGACAATGTAAAATGGAAGAAAGGCTTTCAAAATTAGTTGGAGTCGCCTTGAAGCTTTTTGGAAAATTAAAATGTCTACCGTATTCATCAAATATTATGTTTAGCCAGTTTTTTAAGTTGAAAATTTTTTGGAAAAGATTTTTTTAACACACTAATATTATACATCTAAATTTATTTTTGTCTTTTGAAGAATTTCACGATCCACTGTCATTTTATTTAGTATAAACCATTTTTGTACAATGTGTTAAAAAATGCAAATGATTATAAAATCATAAAATTGTTGTATAAACGTAAGAATAAATTATTGAGATTATTTTACTTTGATGTATGCTGAAAATGCATCATTTGTCATGAAAACTGTAAATAAATAAATCCTGGAAATTTATATTCTTAACATTTGCCAATCTAAAGGACATGACTGTTGGCCCGAAATAATTTGTTAGGCAATTCCGTAGGTCATAAGATATATTATATATTTAATTATAAAAAATAGTTGAATATCTTTAGCTATGTAATGTTTTTTATGAAAATATTTTTAAGACAGTTAATCGGTTTCATCGAGGTAATATTTTTTTTGTATTATGGAACTATTGTATTTCAATAACTTTGTGACATATAATTATAACTACTGATCAATTATGGAAAAACAATATAAATAATGAAAATTTCGCTTCATATTCCAAGTCGATTTTGGTTATTATTATTTCGATAGTTTGGTTGATTTTTTTAAATTTGTTTAACGAATTATTAAAGTGGATGAATTATTGGGAAACGGTGTCTTTTCCTTCCTTCTAAATTATACAAAAAAATATGGGAAATAATGATGATATGGACGCTCGGATGTATAACAGACATATATCCCTTCCAAAAGAAGTGACATTATCTCTCCCAAAAGAAGAGGATATAAAAATTCTAATACGAAACGGATGATGAAAAGAATTTAGTTATCTTGGAATGCAATTGACCTTCAACACTCATTAATCCCACGTCATCATGTTCTTCGGATTCAGAAAAAAACGAATGAAAATATATTATTATATAGAACCAACTCTTGGGAAGGAAAACCCTAATCTGTTGACCAATAATTGGTCTAGTCTCGATACTTTCGCTCCTCTTCCTTCTTTCTATGAGACCCCTTATTAAGGAGGTCTTTCTCATGATGAAATGATTGCTATTGTGCGACAAGGATAATAATCACTTGAAACGAGCTAAACTCCTTTCTACTTGCCTGGACACAGTCGGGAGGGTAAAATTCGATACGAACAGTGGTAGAAGGTACACGTCCAATGCCAGCAATGGCCAAAAGAGGAAAAACTCCTAAAAAAACCGTATATCAAGACTATACGAGAGTCTGGCAAAGCTCAATCGCTCAGCGAGTGAGTGGCTCGTGGCTTGCAAACGATGATGATGATAAACGTTGATAAAACACGTAGTTTGCCAAATTTAATGAGAAATTAAACAATGAATGAAAAGAAATATTCATAGAATCACAATTTGAATGAAAATGAGATGATAATTTTTCGTTGTTTGCAGAATCTATCGTACCAAAAAAAATATACGGAGTTTTCTCTGACGTATTTTGACATTTGTAGCCACATTGGATGTTTACTTTATTGTTTTATTTATGCTAGGCATGTCGCTCTATACCTTTTTTCTATTTCCGAATATGAAAAAAAACATCAATGAATAATAATATTGATTTAATTAAATATAAATTTCGGTCGTTTTTTTTTTTATCTATGTTAGAGTTTTATAGGAAAAAAATATATGACAAGAAACACGATATCCAGGAATGATCTACTTGCACTATGTAATAGATACAGATGCGTGTAAACCATACTTTTAGTAACAAGCAGGTGGGGTTGATTGGTATGTATAAAAAATAGTTTTATCCCTGACTTTTTGACTAATCACCGGTTTCCTGTCGCGATGTGATACGACGGCCTCACAATAACAAATTCATTTTTTTTTGTGTTATCCGACGTCGATTTAATTTTTGCAATAAAACGGCGTTGACATTTCGTTTTATAGGTCAATTGGATGTGACTCGAATCGCATGTGACACGAGCGTTGACATTATTAAGCAGATATTTGCATTTTTAATACAACTAATTACTCACGGTACGCAGAGTGCGAACACACCGCGAGTGTGATAAATTGCCCGTTAAAAGATGCATAACAGTGGCAGGTCACACCATATTCAAATTACGTAATCGGCAAAAAAAAATGTCGTTTGAATTCGCATTAAACGTATCAATAATCCGAATGCATCCTTCCGTGCGACGGAGTAAGATGTGAGTCCGAGATAATCTGAGCGCCGGTGGTTCTATTCTACTCCGACTCCGCGACACTCAGTTTAACACCTACAAAGGAAACTCAAAGATTTTCCATGTCACGAAACTGCGTAGGTAAAGTTACACGCTCGTTTGAGTAGAAATATAATTAATTGCTAAATACACCTTGCCTGACACTATGGCATGCGGTCTACTGTCATTACTGAGTTTATTAATATACCTGAGCTGTGGTGTAGGTACACAACTTGACGACGTGTCCATTAGGAATTTATTAGAAAAAGTTAGTCATCTCGAAATATAGCCATATATAGATTTTTCTGGTCTTTTTTGACCTGAGATTAGCTCATATATTTGCTCATTGATTTTTTGTTTAAATTGTGGTTTCATAATTATTATATTTTGATTCAAAATAATTCCAAGATGATTTAGTTTCGAACGTTCCGAAGTTAAAATTCCAAAAAACTGATATTTCTAAATTATTTCACCATTTAAACGTCCTTTATTACTTTAGAAAAGGTAAAGATACTAAATCAATCACTGAAAAAATTTACAGTTTGATTATTGATGAGAAAAAGTGCATACTCTACACTAATTTTAAGAGACAAATGAGTTGGGGAGATCCAGGGGGTATTGAGTCGAATATTTTCTGATTTCGTTGTTCCATTTAAAAATGTATTCTAAAGTTTATTTTTTTAATAGAAAAAAATTACTGACTTTTCACATTTCACATATTGTCACTAAGACTTTATATGGGACAATCTAATAATTAAATATATTATACAGAAACATTGATCGTTTTTTTATTATAAAAATATATTTATGTCTGTGAATAGTTTATAAACAGTTTTATAAATAAAAAAAAAATAATAAAAATATAATCAATAAGTTCATATAAATTTTCCGTTAGCCTAACCGTTTCTAACCTAATAATCAAATGATAATTTAGTCATAACCTCGGCCAATTGTATCGACTACGATACTCGACACGATACTTAATACATTTCATTAGTGGGTTAAGAAGTTTAGAAAAAAATAATAATTGAAATACACCTGATTTTTCTTTACATGGTGGAAAAAACAGAGAAAATATTTCTTTTAAGCAGGTTTTCCACCATTTTCTTAAAAAACGACAAGTATATATTATAGAATGATCTGTGATGTTTAACGTAATCTTAAAGATTCTATGACACATAGAAATAAAGGACATCAGATCAAATAGGTTGTAGATTCTTAAAATGATAAAATTTAACTTTGATTTTGATATAATTAAAATAACCTAAGTATTGAACAGCTATAATAATTCGAATAAAGAATGTGACTTAAAATCTATGAACCAATTCACTAGTTTTATATGAAAACTTTGTCATAATTATTCAGTGTTCTTGCTAATTCTGTTTGTACACGGTATTCACGGTATTCACCGTGAACAAACAGAATTAGCTGTAATAATTGTTATAGTAAATTTTTTTGTAAAATATTAGAATTTGATAAAAAAATAAATGACTTAATTATAAAAGAAAATCTTAGAGGAAGCCGCTTCAAGTTTTTTTAAGTTTAGATTCGATGATATAAGTTTAAAATAGATAATAAATACTAATATTTATTGGGCTTTGGGTTAGTTTCCCAAAACAAATTTATATAATTTTAAGCGGACTTATAAGAAATAATAAATACTTTAGCTACTGAAATTAATTATTAGGGGTAATATTTTAAAACTACACTGATTTTATCGACAAAATAAATAAAATCATTATGTATTGAACAAATTATGAACAGTGACTCAAGAAATAAATTATAAAATTATTAGGAATTGCTAAAAAAAAGTAAAAATAATTAATTTAAGATCATCACGTCTTGATTAACACGGTATAACGCGGAATTTATCTACAATTTAAATCGAGAAATCCGTGTGTTGACATTTTTGTATTAAATTTTATTTAAAACTAATTTTAATGATACGTTTTTAAATATATATTCAAATTATTATCAAAGTAATATAATTAGCGAAATATATGTTTTTTTAAATCCAAAAAAATCTACAATATTATGATATGTTTAGATAAATATATAATTAATGCTGAGGTGGTAAAAACATCGAGAGCAATCGACTCTAGTCGATAGTAGTGATTTTTGAATTATTTTTTTTCCATCGATAGTAAAGACAACAAAGACGTTGTTATGACCGAATGAAATAAGAACGATTTCTTTCAAATAAATTATTTTTTAATATTATCAGACATATCATGTCATAAATAAATTAGCAAAATTAAAAACTACGCTTTAATCATAATTGTACTATATTATATTACTAAAAAATACGTTTTTTAATATAAGAATGAATAAAAAAAATATATAAATAAAATCTCAACACAAGTAGCGCGCATGCGCAGCCTCCAGTAAGGCACGGACCCAATTAAATAATATATTTCATAACAATCACACGGCAGAGCGGTTTCGGCATAAGAGCACCACTAATGAATGACACACACACATACGTGGCAATAAGACGATGACGAAACATTTGGAATATTAATAAAAAGGTGATGTCGAGGTCGAGCCGCGGCCAAAAACGACCCAGAAGACTATGGAGATCTCCAATGGAGCGGTCATCCATCATCCGCCCGTCTTGCAACATAATGTTTTTTCAATCTCCAAATATTAACAATATATTGTTGATATTGCCGCCGGATAAAGAAGACGTGGTCCACTGGTGGTGGCGGATAGACCTACCAATATCATTGGTTCGAATACTCAAAAAATCCCAGAAAAATTGCATGACGAGATCGTGGAAAAATGGCAATGTCAGTTGTATATAGTAATTAATCATATTTTTTTTTATTTGTTGCCATGAACGAGGTTATTGTCCTTTAATATACGCTAATTTATTGCTAGCATAATGCATAATAAATTCATAAATTAATTATGATTCTGATTAAATAAGAAAATTGTAAGTATTGCTTTCGTGATGAAATTATATATTTTTTGTCGTACAATGTATTGTGTGACGTATTTTCTATGCGAATTGAGTGTATGAAATGAATGAAAGTCGTGTGTGGGCTTCGGCTGTTTTTATTGAGAGAGAATGTTCAGAGGTGACCGCAACATCTCTCTATGTACCTTGTTGCGGAGACCACCTCTTTGCTTTGTACTATCTCCGTCGGTTATCATAAGTGTGTTTTGTTTAATTGATTCGAGGCATCGCGTCCGATCACGTCCTGTTGTATACAGAGTGTTTTTTTTATTATTTAATTAGGGCCTATTAGATAAAAATAACATTTTATATTAACTTATTATTAATCGTATTTTGATCGAAACACTGGTTAAAATATTAGTAATCTAGGTATATCTCACGATTGTTTTTTAATATTATCTTATATAATAAATTTTTGCACTAAATATATTTTTCTCGTATAAAGTTTACAATAAAAAATATTAAAATAGATTAAATATACAACTACCATTGTATGTATGTCTACAATTCATATAATAGTTTTTTTTTATTTGGGGCACAATTTTTGGGTTTTTAGTTCCTTCAAATATTATGTCTTTTCATCTTGGGAAAGAAGTCGCAAAGTGGAATGTTGGAGGAATGTTCATGTACAGATTTTTTACGGCAAATACACCCTTTTGCAAATCAAATTGATCTTTTCCCTTTTCAATGGACATTTCAATAGAAAATTAGTAAAAACGTCAAACTTTACGGGAATTAAAAAAAATAAACAAGATTTTTGGTCAGAGCCAGGGGCGCGCCGTCCATATAGCGAGATTGTGCGATGCACACAGGCGCCGAAAGTTTGGGTGAGTTTAGAGGCAGACGCCAAGAGAGGAAAATTCAATAAATTTTCTTAAACATTTAACAATTTTTCATAAAACGTTTTTTTATTGCAGAGGGGGGGCATAGGGGCCCCAATTAAAGTTCTGGACACAGGCGCCGCAGACCATTGGCGCGTTACTGGTGAGACCCTTACCAATAACGTCCTTCAAGAACTGGCAAAGGAAAGGATAACTTGAAAATGGTGGTTCTGAAAACAATCGAGATTTTGCTACAGGTTTTTTTTTATTAGTGTTTGGTAACGTTAACTGAAACTGTTTGAAAACTGAACTATTTTGAAAGGAACACAAAAGCAAAACAAGGCGTTTTAAATGCAATCTACTGTTACCGATATTTGCTTAACCTTTTCCACTCTGGACCAATGGACGTATTGGCCCAAAAGATTTTTTAGCAAACAACTTGAACCAAGTATTTTTATTTAATTAAAAAAATAAGTCTTTTATTGAATCAAATATCAGATCAAACCCTATAGATGCTTTTTATCCATTTTCCTAATGAATATCTCTTTTAATAAATTTGAACAAAAAAATAATGGACGGAGTGGAAAGGGTTAAAGAATGAAAAATAAAACGGCTAATATCGCTAGAAAACTTCATATAAAAAATGAACGATGTTTTTTTTTATTTATGTCAAGTCAACCCTCCTATAACGTTTTCTGTAAATCGCAGTTTTCTACAAAAATATAATATTTTTAATGTAATTTAGGTAAATTCATAAATCTGTAATACATTGTTGAGCGGAATAAAGGTCAATGCTCTTGAAAAAAAACAGCGATTTAGAGGAAACGCTATAGGAGGGCTGACTGTAACATACATAATTATAGAAATTAATATAAAACTAAATTTGTTTATTTTTAGTCGCGTGTGACCATTTTTCCATTTTTTTTGTGTATTAAAATAGCATCGTTTAACGCTGTTTCATTTAGTGCGTTGTAAATAAACTCTCCCATTACCTCACATCTTTCATTCAGTTTCTAAAAAACAACATATTCCATACCTGGAACTGTGTAAAATACATTTCTGGGTCAATGCTTATTTTTTTACCCTTTAAATTAATTATTTCTCAAAACAATTCTGCAACCTCGCAATTTTATAACACAGCGAAATATTTTACTTCGACATATGTTTTTAATTTTTTTTTTTTAAATTAGTATCCATAGGATTTCTTTTTTTTCTTGGAATCTTTTTGCAATTCAAAACAAGCCCCAGGGTTGTATCTTCGCAATCAATAGGTTCATCTTTGACTTTATTATATATATATTTTCTGGGATTACATCATAAAAATATTTAAAAATAATAGCTCTCGTCTATTCGTATAACACGGTTATATGGTTCCACAAAAACACCGCGTAATACAAATCCATGTTATACGAGATATGAAATTCATATAAAATTAGGGTTTGCGTTCCAAAAAAAATATCAAAGTTAGTTAATTTCATTTATTATAAATAATCGAAACAATATGTGCGATCGAACAACGTGCGATCCTCTAATATGTCTTCGATATCTTGAATATCCATATCATCAAATCCTTCTCCACCAACACCACGACAAATGTTAATTGTCTCTTGGTATTCAACTTCTATTGGTGATACAACATTTTCAGCAGGTACTACTTCCACAGGGACACAGCTTTTTCCAGAATATTCCAAATAATAAATATTAATTAATAATAAGATCAGGTTAGGTTAGGTTGGGTTGGTTAAGAAAACAATAATAAAAAAGGAAAAATAAGAATAAATAAGGAAAAATAATAATAAATAAAAAAAAATGAGAATAAATCCGAAAAATATAAGAATGAATAATAATAAAATAATATTAAATAAGACAAAAATAAGAAACAATAAGAAAAATATAAGAATAATCCCGTTTCGTCCGCTTTGAATATCTTGTCTGGTGTGTAGCCTTTATTTTTTATAATTTCGGCGAATTCTGGAATATTTTTTTGCAGATTCTATATCGGCCGACGCAATTTCTCCAGGAGTTTTTATATTATGTAGTAAGAATCGCTTCTTAAAATTTTCAAACCATCCTCTACTATCAGAAAATTCAACTGATAAATGGAACGAAACAAGCGAAATTGACAAGTCTCGACATGTTCAGTATGATTTGAGATGGCGCTATCCATGGACGTACAAATCAAGCATGTTAATAAATTTTTAATTATTGTTTTTTTCTGAAACCGTGTTATATAAAGCGTGTTATACAAAAATACTTCACAATTAATAATGCCCGTGTTATGTAAAATCGTGTTGTATAAAACCTTGTTATACGAGGCCTGGGTGTATATTAATATAGACCAGTGGCAGTCAACCTAGTCCTTATCAAGCAATAGCGGGCAATTTGAGCTTTTCAAGGATCTTGTAGAATCAGGTTTTAGTGGTATTATTCATATTGACCAAACACAGAAACTGTCTGAATATTCCAGAAAGAAAAAGAAAAGAAACCTTCTTTGTCTTATCATTAGCTCCGAAGATCTCATTATTTTCAGCAAATTAAATTAAATTGCATATTTTGACTAAATCTTATATTAATATTTGAGTATTGGGTATTTTGCAATCGCGCTAAATTAATTTCCTGCGGAACTGAAATTTTACTGCCAACAAAAATACAAAATAGTAGCAGTAGGTATAGAAGGTTGACTACCCTCGATGTAGCAAACATTATTCATAATAGAAAAAAACAATACTGAAATTTTTCAGTCAAGACGTCCTTCATTTAATTTGGATCTCAGAATAATCTGAAGTCGAGTTTTTGTTTTAACAATGTCTGGTCCTTAAAATTTTTTACTCTTCCAACTAATATCGAACATACATATTTTTATATCTACATTTATGCTTAATAATAGTTTTAATTTCTTCATAATTATGATAAATCGATCTTATGTATGAACTATTTGACTTGCTTAATTAACACGGTTTTTATACGCCGTAGCATATTGTAAGCTCGATTTTTTGCAAAACTTGTTTTTGATGAATTAAATTAATATTTCATTTAAATGTTAAGCATTTTTTTGTATTGAAACATTGGACGCTGCTATTTTTAATACATATTATATATCAATTAGTATCATTTCACAAGAGCTACTTGTTGCTGACTGTTGACTCCAGAAGATACGAGAAGTCGGCAGCGTTTGATTGAAGGCGGCGTCTGTACGCAGCGTGTGATGTTTGCTTTTTATAAGCCTTTTTTTTCTTCTTCGTCTAAAACTTGTATGAAAAATGCGAGTTTCATTGATGTTATCACACTATTCATTTATATTCATTCGTTTATTGTATCAACGTAATCGTCGTGCCGTTATAATTTCATATAATAAGAAAGATTTTATTAATATGCAGAAGAAATTAGAGAGTGCACGAGATAAATACGAGTTTCCCTATTTATAATTCGTTTCTAATACGCGGAATACAGTTAATGCATCACTGTAATACTTATGCTATGATTTAGGTTTATCAACGTTTATTTTAAAATATACAAGATTTCCTTTCTCCGCATGCTGACGTCAGATTTTCATACAAAATTATTGCAAACACTGAATCATTTCTTGTTTGAAACAATTAGTCCGCCATTCACGTCTCGGGAATCCGATTTCAATCTGTCCATGTATTACAAAACGCGGGATACCATCGTCTCTAATGAAAATAAATAAATGTGAAAATAAATACACAACTAATTGCATACGAAAATATTTTTTTGAATATCATCACGCCTTGCACGCTATCAAATTTCAATCAGTGTAAACCTATTGAAAACGCGTCTTAATTAATACACATTTTTTCCTGTATGAGAATATCGAGAATTCGTGCTATGATTGTACGGAAAAAAATATATAAATATGACGCTTTCCTCTTGTCTGAGATATAAAAATATTTTGAAAGACGGTGCCGTATAGTATTTCATTTCTTTTTATCAAAAAAATATTTTGATGTAATTCGATATTGTTTAAAAAATTGCCAAAAAAATCTACGTCTATGCAACGTCGTGAAAAGGGGTTAATGAACATGTATAAATAAAATATCAGGTGGATTTTCGAAACAATATATTTTTTTTATATTCCATTCGATACGATGCGAAAAAAATCGTAAATAAAATAACAGGCTTCCCGTTTATACCGAAGGGGATAGGTTTGTTTTTGGATCCTTTCGGTTTTGGCAGGCGGCGCTCAAAAGAGGAGACCCCGAATCGGTTTCGGGTTTCAGTTCTAACCAACGGCGGCTGCCACGTCCTCGACTGTTTGATACAAAAGCATAACTGTTTGATTGTATATTAACATTGCATATTTGTTTATTTTCGAGAAGCAGGATTTTTTTGGCCGTTTTTACCGGCGTCCATGAGCGCCTCCGGTCTTTGGGTTCTAATTGAAAACATCATATCGGGACCGAATGGTTATTATGGTGTATGGACGGAAAAAAATCAAAGATTCCGCCGTGGCAGTCCATACTGTTCCACCGGTGATTTTAGATCATCTCTACCTGTCTCGTATCGGTATTTGTTTGTGCCCCAATGTGGGCTAATCCAAATGGTAACGAAAAACTAAATGTAGAGAAAGCTAAGCTATTTTATTTATAATAATATAACGTTTTTGAATGGTAATTAAAAAAACAGGATTCATAATCTTTCGTATATATATTTTTTTATATTATAGTCAACATAATCCAGTTGACACAAAATACATGAAGTTGAATAAAAACCCAAGAATTTTTTTTAACAAAATAGTGCACCCCTGGAAAAATATGTATATGTATGTCTACAGGTATCCTTATGTGCATAAAAAAATCTGGTATTTTACGAATTTCTTATGCCCTGGGAAGGAAAACCCTAATCTGTTGACCAATAATTGGTCAACAAATTAGGGTAATAATTGGTTGACCAATAATTAGTCTCGATACTTTCGCTCCTCTTTCTTCTTTCTAGGGGAGGTCTTTGGATCTCTGAGGAGGTCTTTTGCATGATGAAAGGATTGCTATTGCGCGATAGGGTTAATAATCACTTGTGACTAGCTAATTAAGACTCGTTTTGGGGGGATGCTCGCTACTTGTCACTTGTGACTCGTTATAAACAGATAACGCATTAGAGAAGAGGAAAACGAATACCAAGGCAAACCCCCTCCCACTTGCCTGGACACAGTCAAGAGGGTAAAGCTGATACCAACAGGGTAGAGGATTCACATCCAATGCCAGCAATGGCCGAGAGAGGGAAACTCTTTACAAAAAAACCGCATACTAAGACGGCTTGGATCCCTGCGGTATGGATACGGAACGGGAGAACTTACGTCACGTGGTTCCTTTGGCCTCGACTGTCATTAGAGAGTCTAGCAAGGCTCATGCCCCCAGCTTGTGAGAGCCTTGTGGCTGGCAAATGATGCTGATGCTCGATAAGATTTTGTAACTCAATTTATTGAGCAGTGTAATAAATTATTTATAATATTATTTTTGTGTGCTTAAGTTACTACACTTGTCTAAGCATCCAAATTCGTTCTTTAGTACAAGGCTGCTTCTTTCTTTTTTTTTCAAAGTTAAAAAAGGCACGAAGGTGTGCTGTTTTTCCAACACTGATGAGATAGACACAGAATAGCCCGAGGAGCTAAACGTCATATCGAAAATTGCTTCCCGGAAGAGCTGTTTAGATTAAAAAAAAACGCTGACACCATATACAGATAAAAACCAAAGTAGAATATATTGATTTAATGGACTAGTAAGTAAATTAAAACAGGATCATTTAGAAGAAGCTCCTTGAAATTTATCATCATTAAAGTTAAACCACATCTCTGAATATAACACTCAAAGATATATATTGTACATATAAATTGATGTGTTTTCATTATTTTCAAGTACAAGTTTTAATTACTATTAAATTATTTAATTATATTAAATTCTATTTAAATTAAATATTATTAATTTATATGCGTAATAAAATCATAAGTGGGATACGATTTCGATAAAAATACTGTATATTAACCAAATAACCTATTAAACTGAAATAAATGGTACTAATAAACAGTATTTAAAAAAAATACTTATATCAATAATAATTAATAACGAAAATTCCATCCCAAAAGAGATGTTTAGATTTAAAAAAAATGCTTACAGATGTGTTTGTTATATCTGATGGGATTACTTATTACTAATAAATAGAGGTTTTTGATAAAATTCCGCTCATTTTCCTATCAAACCTCATATGTTTCTGATTTAAATGATCTTTTATAAACTATGATTACTGATAAAGCTAAATATTCGCCCATTCCCTCTTAATTTTATATACATATGATGTAAAATCAAAGAAATATATTTAATATAACATTAAATTTAAGATAATAACATAAATTGCTAAAATGTATCGATATTTTTAATAATTTAATTAAATATTTAAATGAAATATGATATAATTTTGGGAATATAAATACATGAGGACCTTGTATAATGCGGTCGATGAATTGTGACATATTCGTGTATAGCACGGTTTTATAAAAACATAAATTAAAAATGAATTAACATTTATAGTGTCTGATTTGGACACTCAAATTCAAAGAAATAAATAAATCCATTTTAAATCAAGTATTTAAATCCACTTTAAATCAAGTATTGCTAAAAAATTTATGACCGGGATATTCAAAATATTCAAGAAACATTAGAGTATCTGCTTTTAACGAAGAAGAACTAGTCAAAATACTAGATGTAGCTATTAGATATTAAAAACACTAAATTAAGGTTTAGCTGATAAATAAGATTTTTTTTTACGAAAATGGTCATATAATGGAAATAGGTTTGAAATTAAAAACAGATTTACAAAAGTGCTTTGGGTAGTTTCGTGAAATATATATAGATATATAGGTTAAAAGTAGAAAATCGCTTATTACGCAGTTTTTGAAGGTTAAAATATACTCAGGAGACTTTCAATAATGAAAACCTACAGCCGAACTTGAAAAGGATCGTAAGTGATAGTGATGGTGAATGATCTATATTATATAAATATTTTAAATAAATATGCAAACGCACTTTTATATTGTGAATTGAAAAAAATAAAGGATATAATTAAATTTTAATGTTTTTTTAACTTTTATAATACGGATTTTTATTACATGACCGTGTATACGAGGTCTATAAAAAATGTAATATTTTTAAAAAATTAATAGAAAGAATTTTGAGCTGTTTAATAATATTTAAAAAATTATGTATTTTCTTTTAATAATATATTTAAGATTTTTTAAATATATTTGAAAACGTAAAAAAAAATTAAAGCGCTTTGCATCTACGCACTACGCTTTCGGGTACGGTATTCATAAGAAGACAAGATAGAAGTTGATGGCCGACCTTACAGACAGGACGGTAGCGTACCAGACGACCGGTAGTTTAAATACGATTTTACGCTGTTTTGAGCACAAGAAATGGATCAACAGCTTCCATTCTCATGCCCACGACGAACATCATCCGAATAATGAAAAAAAGCCATCGGAAAATGTATCAATTCCCATCGGAAAAATCGTACACAGCGTATAAATTAGCAAGTTGCATCATTCCGCGAGATAATCTGCGTAAAGTTTTATTCGGGGTTCGAACTGTGAACAAGGAACTGCTCTTAAACTACAACAGACTTTTTGCGATTTTCTCCACCCAAAGTTTTCTTCGGCTTTTTGAAGCTCATCTTGAAACTTTACAAAAGTCTGAGTGTAGACGTAAAATAAAAAAAAAATGATATAATCCGAAGATAAAAAATCGACTGAATATATGCATAGATTTGATATACAGGGTGACTACACTTATAAAATTGGATATTTCTTATGGGATTTTTTTATTTTTTTCAATGCTCGGATTAGTCACCCTGTACGTATTTTTTTGGGGGCTGTACATTATTAAGTGGAAATATTTGTATCAGAAGTAAATAAAAGGCTCCGATTGGTATCTGTATGGGAGGGACTACACACGGTACCCTTTCCGATGGGTAATCTACCCGCTGCGGCTTCACTTTGTGCTTCTTCTACACTTGTGGCCATGTGAACCCAATTCTGTATCCCAGAAAGAATTGAAAAGATCACTTACAGATAATCTTCGGGGACATTCTGTGTGTGTACACAAAATAAAGAGGCGGCAAGTCTGTCACTTGCACAGACAATTGTGGGCGAATTTTTGGGGAGACATAATAAAAAATAATAAAATGGCGAAGTTGTATGGTGCACCGCAAAAAAAAGGTTTAAATAAAAATTTGGAATGCATTGATAAAACCAGTTTTTTGCAAAAAAATATAATTGAAATAAAAATGCTTACTATTTATATAAAAAACATTTAATTTAGGCTCTGCTTTTAAAAATATTTAATCTACGGAGATTTGGAATAATGCAAATAATAATTATTATTAGAAATAATTGATTGACAGTCAGTAAGGAAACAAAATATTTAAAATGTTCTAAAAGTCAATAGTATTGTGAAAATATTTTTTTCAATACAAAAATCAGGTACATATAAACTAAATATAAATATAGTATACTACGCCGGATAATTTAAAAACAAAATAATAAATTAAAAACATGGATATGAAAACTCAGGTCAAGAAAATTCTCTATTTTTTTGCCGTCGACTGAAAAAAAACTGTATCTGTTTTTTGACGAAATTAAAATATTATATAAAGCTATAAATTTGCTGAAAATATTTTTTCAACACAAGTGTGGAGTTTAATATCAATAAAGATAGGTATAGTATATAAGTTATTATAATATTAAAGCATATTAAAAACCGCGGCAAGAAAATTCGCGAAATTTATTGACGCCAAATATGTAAAAAGTTTAATAATAAATTCTTTATAGTAATTATTTAATTTTACAGACGAAACTATTAAATGTATTTTATATTAAAGATATATCATGTTCAATTTTCTATTTTTTTATTGAAAAATTCAGTAAATATTGTATATTATAATAATATTAAAATACTACTTTATAACTATTTTTTTAATTCTAGTCGCCAATTCTGTAAAATTCTGTGCTGTGTTAAGCTTTGAAATGAAAGTTAATTGTATATGTATACGGATAAATAAATAGATTAGGTCTTCAAAAAAATCCTTAATTTTAATCGGTTATTATAGAATATCAAGTTATGGTGAGCCTTTTAAAAAATTAAAAAATTAATGGAAAATTTTACTATAGGATATTTTGTGTTTTCATTATTTTTAAGTAAAGTTTCTTTGTAAAAAACTGTTAGTTTTTATTATTGTTAGTTTTTAATAATAAAAAAAATGCGAAAAAACTTAATTTATTAAGGAACACATCCTTACCCGTATTAGATCATTTTATACTGTATTTCGATTTATTTAGTATTATGGAATAAGAAATACAATTAATATGTATTTTTACAAAATAAATAACCCAACAAAGAGTTAATAAATAAAATTAATTTAAATAATAATATTTATATACGTTCTAAAATAAAAAAATGAGATTCGATTCTAATAAAATTACTGTAAATTTACCACATTAAAAACTCATTGAAATAAATGGTGTGAATTATTTCAAAAACTATGAGAACATATTTTAAAAACTCAATATACAGTTAACTCGAGACAGAGGCCACGCTATAGAAATCCGCCCTAAGATTCTAATGAATACAAGAGAAATGAGTCTCTCACACCTATATTCCCCCCAGTGTCAAACCACGACACTGGTTAATTTTTAATATCGTTGGATTAAAATTGATATAATTTGTTTATAATTATTTATTCAAGGATAAATTAAATAATATTAATTAATTCAAATGCGCCAAACTATCTACATAAATATTTTTACAAAAACTTGCGGAGGTAATGGTCTCTTCCACTTGCATGGCCAGTGTTATAAATAGTTCATAGTTTTAGTCGGACACCTATACGCTTGCTAACTTAGCTCAGTCGCGGTTAACTTACATTATCGAAATAATATGCATGTTATCTACATGCCATAACACGCATTTAGCATTTTGTAGAAAACTACGATCTCGTAAGAAGCGCTATAGGAAGGACTGTCGCACATCTCGCTCTATAGCAGGAAGCGCTATAGTAGGGTTGACTTTAATTCATATTTATATGGTTTAGAAAATCAATATACTCTTTATGTAACAAATATAATTTGATTAATTTAATAAAATATTTTAGAAAGTCTTTCTTGTTAACAAAACTGCAAAATTATATCATTCATTGAAGAAAAACTTTAATTAGAAAACAAAGTTAAATTGGTATTAGAATAAATAAATATATTCAGTAGACGCAAATGTAAAGCTAATTAATATTAAGTACATTTTATGGAAAAATAATATTATTTTTAATGAAAATTTGGTAAATCTTCAAAAAGTATTAAATTAAAACGTCTGAAATTGAATATATAGCATTTTTTCTAATTTTCTTTTGTATCTAATGCCCGAAATTGTTATTGTGCCAAATTATAACATAGAAAATTTTATTGTGCAAATACACAGGGCGATGCGATGCGTAACAATGGCGGATTACGCCTATAAACACACTGACCCTGCGCCCAAAGGTTACCGATCTTTTTATCGCAAAAAAAATATATAATATCGATAGTACGATGCCGCAAAAAGATGCCGATATGCCGACAAAAGGTTGACGGGGCCGATCATAATCTTCAGCCGATACTTTTGTACAGACGTTCCTGGCTGTATTTTATTCCATTGATGGGCCCGGATTACATACATGGGATCAATGGTAAATAATGTGAATTATCGGCGAAAAAATTGTATCGATTTTTTTTTCACGAAGATCAAGAAGAAACCCTTTCCGACAATGAGATCGATTGATGTTGCGCGAATGGTCTGTACATACATTATTTAATTTAATATTTTTTTTATGCATTATTGCATATTATCAGCTATAATTCAGATGCTTAACACTTTGGAACGGATTATAATTTTTAGCCAGAATCTGTATTCAATAACCCCATATAATAAGAGTGCTCATTTGATCGCGGTAATTTTTGAAAAATATTTTTTCGCACAACAGGGGTGGGCGGCGGTCCCTCAGCGGCTGTTTGCAGGGGTGGCCAACGATCATATTTGTGTGTAAACTGGGCACAGCGGTGCGGTTCAAACACCAGGGGTGGCAGACAGCCGCAGGGGTCGCTGCTGCGGATATTAGGTTTGCGCAGACGTTCGGTTTGATTTGGTGCGAGGGGTACGACGACTACTTTAGGGATGTGAAATGATCAATTAAGATTTGGTCCTTATCGCAGGATCTGCCGTTTTATTATAAACGAATTCTGGATCAATCAGGAGATAAGCGAATACCGCTGTACGCGTATTTGCATGTGTGCAAATTTATGCCGAGGGTGATTGCTATTTACGTATACATATTTTTTCATAGAGAATATTTTCACGATTAAATTCTTATAAAATCTAATAATCGATCTTAAAACTTCAATCTAAAATATAAACATTTCTGATATTACAGTTAAACTTTGAATATCTTTATAAATATAGACATTGCACAATATTATATGAATAATATTTAAAGTTTTGGTAGTTGTCTCCTCAGTTAACCTTTTCCACTTCGTGGGCCAGACGTATTGGCCCATAAGATTTTTAGTTAACAATTTGAATCAAGTTTTTTTCATGTCTTATTTTTATTTGGATATTAGATTAAA
>JAGXCT010034546.1:0-28655 GCA_022495035.1 Philopotamus ludificatus
AAATCAATAATAAAATAGAGCTATGAACTGGGAAGGGTGTGGTTTATATAGCGGAGTTCGAAGGTATATTAGGGAAAATGGCGATGGTTTCCATGGCAACCGATGCGATCTATATTCACATTATTATCCCGAAACAATATAATTGATTGTATACAATTGCATCGGCATATAAATCATCGGTTTAATTTAATTTCAGCGCGTATAGTTTATGAAAAAAAACTGAATTTTCGCCCCGTGTTTTCCAAGACTCGATCCACATATTTAATAAATAATGGCCCACACGAATATTATCAAATTATTTGTGTTAAACGACGAAAGTCTTGACACCATCGCTATTATTGACCATTATTTCTAATTAGACCGTCATTTCAGAACTGAGCATGCGCATCGCACCTGACTTCTAGTACAGTCGTCGAAACGTGAGGAAAATTCTGCAGTGCGTACATGAAAAAAAAAAAGAAAATTAAAATATTATAGATTAATTAAAATGTAATTAACACGTAAATTTGCGGTTAAAGAAATTAGTTATATTCAAGTAAATAATATAAATGTTATGCTGATAATAAATGCATTAAATAAACAATCAACCGCCAAAAATCACTTAATGGCATCAAGATAAGCATAAAAGAATATTAATTATAAAAATTGTTTTATTATATTAAATTAAATTTCTAATTTAGTTAAGGCGATGCGACGATTAAGAATCGTAAACGAATAGTCGCAGGCCTTGTGTCAGCGACCTTGTTATCTGATACAACGATTTATCTCTTCATAAAAATATTGATGATATTTATAATTAATAAAAAAAAGTATAATAATTAATAAAAAGTTTTATATGGGTGAGATTTTTTTTCTCGCTCGCATCCGGTACGACGTGACGAGTGCGACGTGCGGCGAGAGCACAGTTTGCGCCTGTCATTAACGCGCCATATCGATTAGTTAAAAAAATCAAATTATGAAGCAGGTCATGAATAATTATTTTTATTCATGGAATTATTACATTAATATCATGACTTAAAATGCTTGGGGTCTATTTTCTATTATAAATAGATCGGTTGGTTTTGAGGCACCGTGAAGGATCGGTTAAGCATGGAACAACATTTATTTTGGCCGTCGATGAAATTTAACGCTTTTATCTTCAGTATCACATCTTCATGCAAACAAATTTGTCCAGCAAATGTCCATCACTTTCGTCCCAAGAATCTCAGAATTCTAAGCAGAAATATTGAAGTGGTGATGCATTGTCTATGTCTAGTTCCTTAAATAAAAGACGAAATCTAGTTTAGTTCTTAACGGAAAATAAATACTTAAACGAGTACCTACAGAAGATCTTGTAAGGGAAAGGTCATAGTTGAAGAATGGTTTGTTATAACTGTCTATGTATTTATGATGGACGACAGAAGATTCATGGCATTCAGCGTAACAGTTCATTAAATCATCTTAAACGCAAGAAACGTTTTCAAGATAATTAACTTCTGAGGCGTAATAAGTCTTGTTGGAGAGTCACGACAGTTTCTTTCTTCCCATGCATCGTTTACTTTTTTCTTTTCCTTTTATAATGATCTCCAACAAGCGATACTTTAAACCATAAATGATATGCATGAAATAATAAATTTCACGGTGTTCAGAAGTTTCTGTTACGTGAAGGATTTAAAGTATGATTGTGTTCTTAATGTAGAACATTCTTCAGTAGCACAACAACAAACTAAGTCAAGCTAAGCTAAGAAAAGAATTAGGAGATTCGATTGATAATCGACAATATTGATAATCTAAGTAATGTAAGTATATAAAGTAGATAGAAAAAGCGAGATAAACGACGTGGAACTAAAATCGTTTGGCAAAACAAGTTTCGATTGGCAAAACAAATTTGATATGTTTCGTCATTCTCGTGTTCCAGTAACTTGGGATAGGGGCTATCTATTAGCCGCTACTCAAAGAGATGCCTTGGAAGTCACCTTTAAGTGTGTCTTATTTTGGACCTTACTTCATTCCACTTCAGTTCAATGGCTTCTTAATCCGATGCGAGTCTTGCACCTAGAGGACACTACGCGATCTCCACCGTCCCCGGATTTATTCTTCCATCCAAATCCCAGGCTCTAGTAGAGACGCGTTTGACTCAACTCTGTGGCCAAGATTGTGGCATACCTGTAGTGAGGAATCAAGCGACACACCTAGTTGAATTTTCCTTGTGTTCAGATGATGAATTCGTGCGCAAAGTCCGATTACTATGAGTCACGTAATACTGAGGGAGTCTACTGAAGGTGGTTCTCCAGTATACCCTGATTCCTCCTGAAGCCACATTGACTGGACGAGTTGGGGTTGGAAAACTGGCTCCATGCGTGGTTATGGCAAAGCGGAAGGCCCATTCCTTTCAGCGTCACGCGGATTCTATAAATACCCCACAGAATAAAAGGTGGAAGAGCTTATCTAGGCTCATTGAATACGGGTCAGGTCGCCAGCCGTGAGCGTCAGGAGCTAAGCTGTCGACCAGACACTGATACTTCGGACAGTAACTCAACTGAATCGGCTAAGGAATTTCTGAATGCCACAAATGTGGAGTAGGGTTTGATAGTCCAGAGCACAATCTTATATACTGATCGCGGTTCAGAAAAGCGCACCAAAACCTAGGATTCAGCCATAATGAAACTTCTCCTAGGTAAAGATTAAGAACAAAAGACGCTCATCACATTTTCCGGGGTAGTAATGCTTACTAAAGAAGAAGCTAAATGATCAAGAAGGTCCCCAAATAACGTAGAATATCGCAAGATAGTACCATGTGATCGATTTCAGGTGGAGAAGGTGTTTTAACCGGCAATAACCCAGGAGTACCCTTGATTGAGGATGTCTATGAAGATTTTCTTTACTCCAACTGGAGAAAAAAAGAAGTAGAGCTGTCAATGCGTGGACCGTTACAATAATAATCAAACGTGGCTAAGGCCGATTCGTATTTGATTTAAGGTCTGATCGGATGTCACCGAATCGTTATGGATAGTAGCCTAGGTTCTTCATGGTTGCGTATAATCTACGGAATCATGTTTGCATCCATCCACAATCGCTACAACGTTCGATACTGAAACGCAAAAAACTCAATTCCGTTAACATTCTAATTCCCTCTGTCCCATAAAGAAATAATATTTATTTTCCCTTTCACCTTTCCCTGCTATTTTTTTGGAATATGTTGTCCGGTGTCATCTGTCTGCTTCAAGTACTTGGATTTTTCCTTTTGTTTGACAGCGTTCCCATCTAACGTCCCTGAAAATACGTAGTGCCCATTATTCCTCTTGTTACGGGGTCCATAAGATTGCGTATATAAATAAACAGTCAAACGACAATTGCGCGCAGACAAAATCGACCCCGACATTTCCGCGCAAACAGCGACAACTGCGCTCGGGACACAAGTAAACAGCATCTTATCTGCGCCACGCCATAATATCTACTAAATATGAATAATTTTATTAAGAAATAATTATTCGGGGACGTTTACTATTTGAAAGGGGTTACATACGAGGGCGGGGCATAGCACTCAGACAAATTAATCGTAGCCAGGTCTGGTGCACGAGGGCGGGGCACGTGGGGCGGCACGTGGCCGCCCAGTCGCCCTCGTCCTCAGGATGAGCCTGCTCCTCCGCGAGGACCCCTCGCCGACCAATGCCTAGGAACATGCCCAACCAGAGTCGCACGTACGAAACGTGTCGCGAGTCTTCGGCGGGACGTGTTCTATGAAATATTCAGCGGACTGGTGTTGACTGTTCGTTCGTTTATTGGATGATACGTTGTGGTGGCTGTCGAGGCGGACATCATCGGCAGCATATACCGCTACCGGCCGGACTGCGGGGGCGGTGGATGCGGGGGCTGCGGGGCCGGCTGCTCCGGCGGACCTCAGGCGCCTCCCGCCCCTCTGGCGCCTCCGCCCCCCATTTCCGCGCTGACGTCGATGCCGCCATTGCCGACGCCCGCGGATCATCCCGATCCCGACCTTCTCTTGGCGCTACTAGCTAGAAACAAGAATTTAGAAGGTAAGCTCAAAAAAGTACATACAACAATCAAACAAATCTATATCATAATCAGTCATTAAATAAAGAGATTAACAATTGAAAGCAATGCGATCAACGAGATATAATAACCGATTATTTTGTTGTAATCCATTTAAATAAACAGTTTTTCATATTAATCCCTGTGTTACATATATATATTTAAACAACATGTGAAAACCACGTGGCGACGATTAATTCTGCAATGAAAATTTCGACGACTTCTAAAAATAATGGTGATTAATACCTAACTCGGGTATTATGATAAAGCACGGATTAATATTTTGAACAGATTGACGTCATTGCATCCTGTGTTTTTTTTTGTATTCTTTATTATTTATAACGCTTCGACAGATAAATAGGTTATCAATTTATATAAATAGAAACACTAAAATGAATAGTTATCCCGCGATTTTTAGCTCGTGGCGTGGTTACCCACATTCTTAATCATCTCTGCGGTATTTATCGCAAATACTATTGACAATTACGAGTTTATGTTATTGAAAACGCGTCTTAAAATTAATTCAACAAAAAATTATGAGATTTACAACACTCTACTTGTATAAAAACCCCTTAAAATATTTTAAATGAATACGTATTTGGAATCATCATGACTTAAAATCGTATCTAAGAGATTCTATACAAAAATATGTCAACGATTATCAGACTTATTGTATTGATACGCTTATCCCTGACGTATCATGACGTTGGATGCTTAATTTATTGTAAACATTCAGCTAAAATAATTGTAAGAGCATTTATAAGTAGTACAAATGTTTCTAATATTGGTTAGATTAATGCATCGGATGTCCAAAATTAATGGGTAAAATATTTGGAGGTGTTCCGGAAGATTACAAATTAAAAAAATCAGTGACTGCTCCGAGTTGCAGCGCAACACAACACTTAGCCACGAACCGCCCTCCCACTCCGCTGCCCCGCACCCATCTAATACACGACGCTGATAGCGATTGAAGAGTGCTCTTGCACTTCAATACGCTACATAATACGTAAGAACATTGAAATTTGAGATCAAACTTTGGGTATATTTTTTAGAAAAGTGCCCTGAAAAAAATGCAATTATGTGCCAGATTTGTTTCAAAAGGATAAAAAAGAGTCTAGTATACTATATTAATCTGAGAAGATTTTTCTAATACAATCTGATCGGAGGATGAAAATATGCATTCGTTTCATATCAATTTATTTTTTTCTCTTCTTGGATTATAAAATAAAATCTAATCATCATCAATAATAATATATTTTTATAAGAAATTTAATGCCTGAATAATTAAGACAGTTGTTTAATTGATTTTACGAAGATCTGATTTATTAACAATTAATAAAAGGACTATAACAAATAATTAGTTGTATTACAATGATTATGCCCCTCTCCCACCCCGCTGCCGCGCCTCATCCATCCAATACACGACGCTGGTTGCGCTGAAGAGCAGAGAGCGATCTTGCTCTACAACGCTCGGCGTACCACTATATATAAATTATATTTTCGTATACATAATATTTAATTAATATACTTAAGGGGTGCTGTAGCTCTGCAGTGTACATGAAAGAGCCGCTTCTGGATAATACATCAAAATTAAGCCTTAAGTTCGATCAAATGTGGAAGTTTTGCTCACTGTTTTAATCGATTTAAATGGCATAGATTCTTGCCATTGTATTCTTAGTATTCTTTAGAATTTATTAGCGTTATTAGCTTGAAGTAATACGAAGATTGTATCTGTATTTATGATTGAGATGATGATTTATTTCATAGCACTACGGTGCTTGTTCATGATTTTTTGACTGAAATCAACACTATTATGAAACGATAGCCTCCGTATTCGTCGTATATGACATTCTGCAACATATTTATATTTCGAATGACGAAAATAATGATAAGTTGACGACGTTTTGCCAGTATTAAAGACGTATAAACATAGTAAAATATGGTTTTACAAATCGTATCACCTTATCAACACGTGCTTCTGGATTTTCGTGAATAACAATCGTGGATAATATATTTTTATTGCACATAAATCAACAATGACATGAAACGCAATTGAATTTAACTGTTTATAACACCTGGATTATGTAGACGATGTTCGGATTCAAATTTGTTGACATGCAGATAAGGAAGAAATCAGAACTATATTGGAGTATAGTCGTGGCACGTTGGCAGTACGTCTGATAAGCCAGTCGTCTACCAACCTGTAAAGATATCTGAATAACACTCAGATAAGATAAATGTATCGACAGCCACGGGGAGATTTACATCGGTGTTTGTTATCCGCAGCATTGGTCATTGTATCGAAATAACAGCTACCGGGCTTAGGCGAGATTGTATCGGATTCGAACATAATTTCGAAAGCGATTTTTAGATTAATACGAGTTTAAAAAAATTCGCGAAAACGTTTATTTTTATAAGCAATCAAAATATTTGGTCGTAACTGGTTTTCGGACGGCTCGCTATTTAATACACAAAGAAAAAAGGATCTAATGCACCGTCAAAAAAAATATTGATTGACGCGATCTGCGCATTAATTGATTTAAATATAAATTTGCCGTGCAAAAAAGTGCAAAAATTAAATGTATAGCCTTGATAAAACAGCGTTCTTATATATGCAATAAAATATATAACTCAAACGGCTTAAATAAATGCAGAAATAATTAAACGCTGCATCGTAATATAATTAATTATTATGGTTTAGCTGGAATTTTGATGATCTAGTATGCGTCGTTAGTAATATTATACGTCAGCTGTTTTTTTTTTGATGATGAAAAATACAATCATGCTCAGAAAAATGCATTCGTGAGTTCATGGAGCTCAGCATAACCGATAGCAGATATTATCAAGGTTGATGATTATTTTAATGGCTATTAAATGGGTTATGGACATAATTTGCAGATATATTTATAGTAAATTAATCAGACAATCAATTGCCAACTAAATTTATATAATCTATCATTTCTGGTCAGAGGTGACTAATACCAGTTTTATTGTGCCAATAATTTATATATGCAATTAGCAATTAATAATCTTTGTGATATAAGAAAGACGACAAAAAAAAATCCTACTTAATTAAAAAAAGCTATTATGTGATTAATTAAAATTCTAGAAGAAAAAAAATATTTTTTTTAATGTCCTGAATATTATTGAGCTTGGAAAAGCTCATTATTTGTACATAATTGAATATTTTTGTAGTCATTTTAAATGAATATTACATTGAGTATACCTTCTATAATAAATAATATCTCATAGAAAAATATTCTAAGACAAGGAATTGAAGTGATAATTAATTTGACGAATTAATTAAATTGAATAAAGCTTTCTAAATCATTTTAGACATTTATAGAGATGTATTTAAGCTTCAGATATGTTGTAGATGTATCATTATTTTTATATTGATATAAAGTTGAAGGATAATTAAAAGTTATGGCCACAAAAACTAATTATAATTGTATAAGATTTACATAAAATTAACAACGATAGACCTCGACTGTCTTCGTTCGATTCAAAATATTAACTTAAATGACTTAAAAAAAATACAATAGGATATCATTTTGATTCCTCGTGCACTTTTACTAATAATTTCTATGATCCTGACACGAATCTGACTCATTTCTGATGAAAATTTATTACATATTATTGCTTTTCTAATATTATAACGGATGAAAATTAGATTTTATGCTACAATCTAAGTAGAGAAAAAAATAAATTTATATGAAACAGATATTTTTATTCCCGATCAGCTTGGATTAAAAAAAACTCCCAGAATGATATCGTAAATATGACACTGAATTTTCTTTTGGAAAAAATATCGGAAAAATGACACTTTATGAGCCGTTCACGCCTTTTGGTGGCGTGATTTTGTAGCCAAGCGTTATGAGCCGTTCACGCCTTTTGGAGTGAGAGTCATACCCCTCACTGGCATTTTTTTTCTGATAACGACGCACAATGTAATTCTACTATTTGAACACAGATACACGTGCATGTTAGTTAGGATTATCATTGCATGAAACCATGCGGCCCCCGGGCTAGGTTAATATGTACGTGTCTATTCATTATGTATTATATATATGAACAAATAAATTAAATGTATTTTGTGTTACTCCGCACGGTGTAGAGCAAGAGCGCTGTCTGCTCGTCAGCGCTACCGGCGTCGTGTATCGGATGGATGCGGGGTGGGGGATGGGGGGGGTCTCGTCGCTAAGCGCTGTGTTGCGCTGCGACTCGGAGCTGCTTTTGAAACAAATTAAACATCTTATTATTATGTAATAAATTTAAAAAAAATTAACGCTATGTTGGTTTAACGATGCGCAGCCATTTCGGGTGGTTGAAGCCGCGACTCTGGCGCATGCGCATCGCTCGACCGCGTTTAATCAATGTTACGGGAGTCGTAACAGATTTCACACCTCTGGTCGATAAACAAGCTGTGCTCACTCGAGAGATAAATTATCTGTCAATGCACATTCGATGACAACGGCGACCGTCACGCACCGGCAGATTACGGCAACACGTCTCAAAGTTTATAGTTCCATCCGACAATCGACGCCGGCGTCTCACCACTCCGTCCGGGACCATTGTTAAGATCGAGCGGTGGACACTTTTTTTTTTCTCCGGTTGGCGACATTGGCTTTGAACTCGGACAGTTGGCGTCCATGGTCGCGAGCTCTGGACCAGTTACGATCGCCATTTTTTCTGACCGGATTGTTCTCGATATATTTGTGTAAAGTGTTGTGTATCTGTGCGTCGCACCAATGACCAAAACGCTATTGATGAATAATAACTTGTGCATGATCGACGAGACGAAAATCAAGAAAGAACAAGACGATGGTAAGAATAAAACAATAATAAGGTGCGGCGAACTTTAATCCGCAAAAAATACTCGATTCACAGATTCACAGATTAACATACGCAAACATGCAAATATTATTTTCGAAAGACCCGCTGAAGGAATTTGCTAAACACATTTGCGTTATCATGATTGATTGTTTTATATTTTTACGATCGGGCATATAAAAATCCCCAACAATAGTGTTGATTAGGATTATATTTAGATAAAATCTAATGTTTATGATTTATTTTATAGCATATATATATGCGATACGGTGAGATGAGATATATATATTATTTTTTTGTGAGCGGGGGGTGGTATTTCATTACGCATTTCCTGCTTCGCGCATTCTGATGGTTTCCGAGATGACTTCATCTTGTTGCTGAGGTTATAAAATATTCCGACATTATTCAGCTTCCACCTACGTACCCGAGGCATAAATAAAAAGAGAGAAAGACGAATTATATATGGAAGACGCCATCTTGTCGGGAACGCCTTTTCTTGCAATAAACAACCCCCGGCAGCTGAGTTACGGCGCTAAGGGGTTGCTAAACGGCGTCTTTGTTTTTCAAATAACACGCCGACGGTTATCAATGTGTTAACGAACTCTCGGAAAATTCTAGACAAGGTTAAAAAACTTTGCTTTGGCAGATCGACGAGATAAGCCGCCAACACTTGTCCACGATATAAATCTTAATCGGAAATAATATATATATATATGTACATATATAACAAAAAAAATTAGATGCCAAATCTATCTGAAGTCATAAAATTCTATCCGTATTTCTGATGTCTTAGGATTTCAGTGAAAATTTTTGGGAGTAATATTTGAGACAGGTACAGGTGGATTAGTAAATAATGCTAAAAAAGCCAAACAAATTTTATAATTTATTATTACATCAATTTTTGTCGGTCCTCCTTTTTGCTTTATCGTGCCATGAATCCTCCGGGGCATAGAGTTCACTCAAGCCTGTAATGTTCAATTAAAATTTCTTCATACCATACATTTTATATTATTTTAATTATTTTTTCTCTACTCGTGGGCTTTCTTTTGTGTATTTCAACCGTCGTAATATGCCACAAATTTTCAATAGGGCTAAGATCAGGCGATTTTCCTAGACACTGCAAAGTGACTCGAAATACCATGTTGGGTTAGAAAATTTCTGATCTGAAGTGAAAAAAACAGGACTATTCTTATTTTTTTAATATAAAAATTAACTGTTTCATTGATGAATGATAATTCTCTAATTCCAAAACACGAGAAACATCCTCAAATCAAATGGCCAGCTGGTTTTGGTGCATCTACCCTACAAGAATTTCATAAACATCCATTTTCAAACAGCAGACTCTTTTTTGACGTTGGAATATAATAAATAAATAAATAAATAAGAGAATTCGTGTTTTTGGTTTGCTTACAAGAATCTTTAACTATTTTTTATTATCAGTTAGATTTTTTTTAAGGGCTATTATATCCTTATATTCGAATCACCATTGGTCGATGTACTCGTGTCGTGTATTGACGATGGATATAAACTTCTTCTTCCCGTGTATCCCCATTTTTTTCAGGCTCATTAGAATCCAAAATTATCTTTTTTCAACAAGTAAAATGTCCCCCCACGATTAAACGGAAGTTACTGACTTTATCTTGTATCAAGATTCAATTACTCCTTATCACTTCAGCCCTAGAGTCCATGTGTAATGTCTTGGATACTATATCCACTGATATATCGCAATCGACAGTTTTCGTCATTAATTTATTAAATCAAATTTCTTTAAACAAAATACGATATATCGTATTTAGGCACCTAAATAAATATAAATCGCAATAAATATGTCTTGTAAATTTGCCATTAACTTCCATATTTCAGACATTTCGATTATTTCAGGCTCATTGGAATCCTAAAAACCTTTTTACAACAAACAAAATTTGCCTTCATGATCAGACGAGTGTTCCTTATTTTATTTTGTATCAAGGATGAGTTACTCCTTTTTATCACATTTCAAAAAGTCGTCATCTTCGTTACAAAGGGTTTCAAGAAGGCCAGTACAGTGATGTCAACTTATTAAAGAAATAATTATTTGATCAATGCTTAATTAATTTCGATGAAAAGAAGAATTATCTAATTAAAGCAATGCTTTTGGCATCATCCTTTAACTTTTCAAATAATTAGATCTTTCTATTAACGATCTTTCTATTCAACTATGCCTCTTTCTGGCTAATAATCAACAGGAAAATTTCATATTTCTGTCTATATACTAAATTATCTTAATTTTTTAGCTTTTCCAATCACTAATCGTTTATTTATTTGACTTCCAGATGTTTTCGCAAACATTTTGAGTACCAACTCCATATATATTTTTTTTAATATGAGAATTGAATCATGCACGGATAATCGGGAGTGTCCCGTATACTATAATTACTTGGTATATTTTGGACAAAACGCCCTAATTATTAGGACTGTATAATCTATAAATTATTAAAATAATAAAATACAATATAATATTATACAAAATAATAAAATAATTAATAATATAGATTCTAAAAAAATATTTCTTATTGCTGAATTTTCGATTTTCCCAAAAATATCTTAATTTATTCATCGATAGTAATTCTGCCTTCTTCTTCTTTCACTTCGTTATGACGTTAGCTCCTTTAGCGATACTGTCTGTATCTCCTCATTGTTGTCTAACACGTTTTATTTTCATCTTCGAAAATATGAAGAAGTCACAGAGAGCCACGTGCGGCGAATATGCAGGCTTATGCATCAGAAATTTGTTGTTTTTAGCCAAAAATTCATTAACTATTACATTTTATTATTTTCCACAAGTGAAAAATCGTTTATAAGTTTAATAAACATCCAATAATTTAATAAACATCCAATATGGCCACCAATGTCAAGATACGTCCTCAACAAGTATATCAACACAAAAAAATAATATGAATTTTATATCAGCTCGAGGAAAAAAATCTGCATATAATTTCGTTGCCATAACAATTAAGAAGTGCACATATTATAATAGTAGCTCATCTTTGTTATATTATTAGAGTAATTCAGGATAGCTAAGGCCTATCTAAACTATTTTATGCAACCTATCCAAACATTATACCATGGCCGACGAATACGGAGGCACATGCTTTTAACGGCGTTGTTTTTTGCTAAAATTTTTGAAAAAACTCCAGTACACATTAATACATGTAAATCCTTTCGACAGCTGGATTTATGAACTTTATTTAAATATTTAAAGAAAAAAATATCTAAATATATTTTTAAAACTCTTAGATACCATTGGCTAAAGACGCAAAATGGCAGGTTTTAATTTATTTGTTGTGAAAATCATATTAGGTATTTTTTTCATAATATAACAATGAAAATTATCCCTGAAAATCGCCGAGCCGAGAAAAATTGTTCAAAAAAATAAACTGAATTCCGATTGCTTTTTATCAAACCTTATGCATATATGCTTTTAAACGACGTCATATTTTTTTTTTCTAGTGTTTGTATGAACTTTTCCCATTGACTGTTGTTTAACTTTCGCTCGAGTTACAAAACTCGGACCCCCGTTGCAGTTTTTATCCGCGCACAAAAAAATATTGCACAATTAAAAATGGGGCCCACGGTCACAATAACACTTTTGGCAAAAGATCAAGGGCCGAACGATGGTGGGGCGTATTATTTTACCATTAGTTAAATTGTTGTCGGCTCTCGACTAGGAGGAGCTTTTTACTGACGCGTGCCACCGCCGACCACTCTAATAACACGTTCGATACATATTTACATATTTTTTTTATTATCCGACTACAATGGCGCCATTGTTAATATTGTTCGGTTAAACGGATCGGGGATTACTGTCGATTCTCACGGTGCAAATCAATTGTGTCGATGAATTGTATTGTTGACATCAATTTTGGAAATCGATGATTAACTGGAAAATTAAGATAAAATATCAACCGTGCCGATTTGGGACCCCAAGTATATGATTTTTCTCGAAAAACTCTTTAAATATAAATTCTACATATCACAAACATTTTATATTCAAACAAAAAAACGTCTAAAGAATTAATTTATTAATAATCATTGAACATTATTGTCCGCAATTGCGAAAAATAAATAAAAACAACACTATTCGCTTCTGTTGTCACGGGCGCGATGTTTTTTCGCGTTAGCATTCGGAATGATGTGCCGATTGCGAGTGAAACGTGCAATAAGATATAATAACTATTTTTATTATTAGAATAATCCATTTTATTAAAAAAAAGTTATGATAATAATGAAAAATTGTTTGGGGTCTCTTTTCCATTATAAATAGACCCCCTTCAGACGACGTGGTTGGTTTCGGGCCGTCGTGACGTATTGGTTAAGAATCTATCTTTCTTCAGAATGTTTAATTTCTTCTGAACAGAATAATATCTATATTTTCTTAATAATTTTATTATGACGATCTCTTCTCTCACTTATGTTGAAAGAAAATTAATTATTTTTTTGCATTCAATGATGACATCGATCAATTCATCTCAAGTCCTTGTTTTTTATTCTTATATTTGACTGTTTTTGAGTAGTTTGATTAGTTCGTCTTTATCTGTGGCTATCAAAGTTATGCATACAGACCCTGGACAAGTTTATTGACCCTCTTTGGCTCATTTCTTCTACGATTGTTTATAAAACTCTATGTGATATATTTTTAATTGAAGTTATTTATTAATCAAAAACAGTCTTCGTAGACTTTGTAGTTCAAATCGAAGACGTTATCTTTAAAAAAAAAATACAAGTCTTGTTTAAAATTGTTAAATATGTATTTAAATCTATTCAAATTGTTATTCTCATGAATTTCTTTAAATCTAATTATTTTTTAAGTCATGTTAGCTTAAAAGAATGTGACGCACGATACGAATTTATATATATTTATATAGAAAAATTCGCATGTGTGTTCTGCATACATACCTAGAGGGCACGACGTAAACATGAATCTTGATAAAAGCCATACAATATTATTCAGAACACAAAGGACTCGCTCCATCCACCGTTTCGAGATGGGCGAACGACTTGTCCGATCGCCTGTGGCGGACGAGTGCGCGTGCGCGAACTGAGTGCGGGGAGTCCCGCGTCGCCCTGCACGCTCGTGCACCCCGGAGGGCGTCGCTCGTTCGCATTGCGAGGGGGGCACAATGGGGCTAAATGGAAACTGAATATTTTTTAATCTTCGGATGATATGTGGCCCACGAGGTCCCGAAAATAATAATCAGGTTTCTGTGGCACGTGCCTGCGCGAAACTAGAGTAGTGCTACGCCCCCGCTGAATTATGGGGCTCGCATTCTACCATTGTCGCGTGTGCGTATGATTTAGCAATGTCATGGGAGAGGGTGGAAATGTCTTTTTGAAAATATGATCGGCTACGTCAAATGATGAACTATGAAGTATGTGCTTAAGTAAAAAAATATTTTTTGTACAAAAATAATAACTCAGCCTCTGTATTCGTCGGTATGACCCTCTGCGATTCCTTCCTATTTTATAAGACGAAAAAAAATAATGAAAAGAAGACTTTTGCCAGTGGCGCATGGTGACTTTTTGGGGCCTAATGCTAATTACATTCCAGAGGCCCGTAGTAGCATATAATTGAGGCCCCCTTCAATTTATAATATTATTTAGTACGTAATACGTAAAAAAATATTTTACCAAAACTTATATTATGTTCGTTTCATTTGAGCCTGGTATATTCTCTAATTGCTTCAAACAAGTAATTGTTCTACCCATATCATTTTCTATATAATGAATGAAGGAATAATTCAGCCTCAGTATTATTTTTAAGTATTAGTTTAGAGAAAGCTAAACATTCGTTTTTATTCGAATTTATGGTTAATTAAATATATTCTTCCATTCGATGACATTCGTTTTTTAATCATAATAAAGAAAACAAAGCTATAAAATAATAAGGAAGATCTTTGAGGCCCCCCATGATCGGGGGCCTCATTGGGGCCCGTAATTGTCGGGGGCCTGATGCTCTAGCATCATAACACTCAACGGCCACTGCGTTTTGACATCATTGAAGAGATATCCACCACTTTCTAGTCGATAATTTTGAAAATGCGAAAAATATCATTGATTTATTATAAGACAACGTTTTAAGATTAGAAGATCATTTCAGCCTTATAGAAGACAGAATTAAAGAGAGGAAAAATAACTACTAGAGTAATGCACTGCTTTGGGAGGAAGTAACACAGCAATAAAGTAAGACCGTACTGTAGTACAGATGTAAACGCTTTAATAAATGTAACGCCTACTTCAATTTCTAGACAAGAGCCATAAATTGAACACTTTGTACACATTTGTTGATTGAAGTTATCGGCTTTTATATACTATCGTGTTGAGTAAATACAGGGGTTGGGTTGGAAGAAGCTATTAATACGTCCGAAACTGTTGCAGCTTTCAAAGATAAGTTACATGAAGAAGAAGAATATCTGGAGAAGAATCTGTACATCATATTTTCATGTTAATATTCTGATTGTTCTAAATTAATCAATGACATATCTGTTTAACTAGCAAATATATGTATTATTCTAAATAATGGAAGATTTCGACCATCTTGATGAAGAATTGTAAGGCGTAGAGGAAGATTTTATTTCATGGCACTAAAACCTATTGTAGGCTCCAGGGGGGATGTCTTCCGATCCTTAAAATCTTCAGTGTCTTAAAATCTTTTAGTGGTCTCCATTCGGTGAGTGCTTTGGTGGCTCTATGTTGCTGTATTTAAAATAGAGAGAAAAAAAACTCGTTTAAGAGATAATTGCGCAAGATATAGTTGAAGAGATGAGAACACTGAGTGAGGAAATTAAAATATTCATATCTATCTAACTAAGAGTTAAAATGCGAAACTGAAACACATATAACCTAAGGGTATTGAGATGTTAACACAAGCTTCAAGATATGGGTTTTATTTGCGTCCTTTCTGATGGTTTTATGTTTCGGATCTTAGGTGTGCTCTTCATTTTTGGATTTGGCTCCATCATTCAGAATACCTGAATAGTTCTTTACATACTTTACGCCATATCAAAAGCCGCTGCAATAATAGTTAAAATAGATTCGAGTTCATCGGAAAAGTTTTCAGTGCTCGAAGGGGTAAGATAGGGATATATACTCTCCCCGAGACCTTATACGGGGACTATATACTGAGAAAAGCCCTAAAATACTGGGAAGGCGGCTTTGAAATAGCGGGAAAACGTATCTTCAGTTTAAGATATGTAGATGGTACTATTGTATATTGTTAGCCACCAGCTAATAATAATAGGCAGAACTGCTCAAAAGAGTCAAACGTGAAAGTAGGAAACTAGGGATTGAGATCAATATTTCTAAAATCACGCTGATGATAGTTGATCAATCAGAAATTGTGAGCTAAAAAATGAAGGTGAATTGAGATGGCTAAAAATGAATTGTCAAAGTTATCGACAATTTAGAAAAATAAGAGCATATCCATAGTTCCAAAAAAACTATGAAGAAAAAATTTACACCTTTGGAATGTGATGCTGTCGACGCCTACTAAGAATATCATAGACCTCTAAACGCACAAACGTGTCTGTCCCAACAAAATGGGGAAGCTAAAAGACGACTGACTCGCAACTATGTCTCAAAAAAATTCTTGGCTAATTTGGACATCTCGCTAGAAGAGACGTTAGCTTTGAAAATATTCCATAGCCCATCCGCTGGAGCTACCAAGGATCTTGGAGAGCCACTATCATGGACATTCGGGTAAAGAATGCTCACGATCCTCAGATATGAGGGGCTGGCTCACGAAGATGGATATGATGAAATGTTGAATGACGTGAATCTGCGTCGCCCGCACGTACGAAAGGATTCAATACGACGTGTTTGTGCGTTACCCGATGTTTATATACAAAAAACAAATACTACTGAAAATCTATAATGAAACTTTATTTTAATTTAAACGTAAGGAAAAATAATAAATATCTTTTAGAAGTATTAAAATATATCTTAACTGTATTTAATGCACTAGGCGCCTTTCCAGGCTTGTAATAGAGATATTAAGCGGCGTTTCTTTCTGAGAAGAACTAAGACAAAGAGTTGATCTCTGCTTGTATCGGTAAGGAGATTTCCTTCTCTTAGTCGTTGATGACGATAAAGAAAACCTTCTCCCCGACAAAAGTAAAAACCTTAAGGATAAAAATGTAAATACATTACTTTGAGAGTGTCTTATGAATAGCATCTAATTTAACAATTAAAAATAGGCTTGCTTATACGAAACTCTTTCTATAATTGTAGAAGAGAATCTGAAATCTTCTCGTATGTTATTTATGTTTTAATTTATATCAATTCAATATCAAGATGACATACCATTTCAATCCCATGACAGATGATCTATCTTATTTTGCGAGATACCGTGCACAAAATCGTTTCCGAGAGGATCGATCTCTCGATCGATCGCCGATAGCAGTATTATGATTTGTCACGATTATATAGATTCGATCGCTATTATCACTTAAGTCCAAATATACACGCGAATAATTCGGGTACATCGACGTAAACAGATTTGTTGATCATCAGTGATTTATCCAATGGGATGAGATGGTCAGCATGTGAATCACCTGTGATCGATGGCTGAAAAAGAATTCCTACGGCGAGACAATTACGTGCAGATATCGTATCGGCGTATTTTGTTTATTTAAAAATAGAACAATTGATATATTTTCAGTACATTGTTTTCAGACTTATCAATCAATCATATGTTGTTTATTTTCGGAGTTGAGGCTTGTTTCAACAACGCAGCTCGGAATATATCAGCTGATATGAAATCTAGATCATTTTTAGTAGTCGAGATCTTTATCGAAGTTTTGGTTTGTTGCTATTAATGTTTGCGTCAGTGCAATGACGGTTATCATAAGTTTTTGAGTTTATTTACTGATATCCTCAAAATCTTGGAAAATAACTAGTTTGAAGTTCAGCTAGATAAATTGGATCCGATCGATAAGATTTTGTTGAATTTGCTATTATTTTTAGCAATGACAAAGACTTTGGTCCCTAAAGATTTCAATGCAAATGGCGATCGCAACGGTATTCTTATGACAAAGGTCACTTATTTTTGATGAAAAAAAGCAATTGATGCAACATGGACGATAACCTGAAGGTCGATATGAGCGATTTGATAATAGAGAGATTATATTTTTGCATGAGTTTTTTTTCAGAAATTAATTCACACTTTTTTTTTACTAAAAATAAATATTATGATACGACGATAAGCATTGGAATTTAAATAGATTTATATTTAAACTTTATAAAAAATAATTAAATTTTTGAATAGTTATTAATAAAGTATTATATTTTTTTTAATAATAATGTATAATTAAAAATATATAGAATCTACTCAAAAAAATCTTTATTTAATAATTAATATCATTAAATGGTTAATGGCCACTGAGTCACGTTAGTAATCGGCAATGGGCGGATTTCCTCTTGGGTGCAAAAGGCGCGTGCCTGGGGCCTCATTAATTGCAGGGGGCCTCAAAATTCAGCGCTCAAAACGATGTTTTTTAACAAAAATAACTGATAGTTTAAGAATATTCCCTAAATTAAATTAACAAATAAATAATGCCAGTTTAAAGTGGTTACCCATATTTCAAATCATTTGCACTGACTATTCCGTAGACCATAATCCATGGATCAGACCGGTAGATACCTCAAGACAAAACAATGTAAGGCATCGGGGCCCTCAGGAGGCCCCTGCATTTTTCTATAAATAATAATTTTCTGTAACATCGAGATCACTAATGTCGATCATCGAGAAAAGGTTTAATTTTGTTTTTCTTTCTGTCTTTTTACATACATTGACATTGATGGTTGAAAATATTTTGAGAGGGGGCCTCAAAATTGAATCACGCCTGGGGCCTCTGAAGTGCTAAATCCGCCACTCGGATAGGTTAACATTCTGTTTACGAACTTAAATAACACTGATTATAGAATCATTGTGAGTTTTTCAACCCATCGTCAAATAAATATATAATTAAAGTAAAAAAAATTAAAATCCATATTTCCACATACGAATATTTTATATTTATTATACACATTATGTTAATTTTATTATACAAATATTAATGAATAATAAAATGACGATATCTCGTTTAAGTACATATTTATTTTCATCTTATAAGAGTTGTTATTGTTAAATTGTAGTTACAACGAATAATCTCAACATGTATCTTTTTTATTGTAATATATTAATGTAAAATCTTTTATGCGCGATTATCATTACTTGTACATTAACAATTCACAAATTGTTAGTGCTATTTTAAATTTTATATCAGAAATATTTTTTTTTGCACCGGTTGAGATATCAAAAATATAAAAAAAAACGTTGTAATCGCTATAAACAAAAGTTAGATACGGGGTATTGAATATTTTGGAACCCCTTTTTTACGTTTCTGAAGGAACTGGTAAAAAGACGTAATTAGCGGGAAAACTTAAATTCGGGGTTTTACATAAATACAATGGTACCCGTTTTTTACATTTTTGAAGGAACTAAAAAAAACGTAATTAGTGGGAAAACGTATTTAATTGTTTAACTTAATTTTTAAAGGGTGCATTTGATTTGTAAAAAGGTGCATTTGATTTGTAAAAAGTTGTATTTGATTTGTAAAAAGTTGTATTTGATTTGAAAAAGGTTGCATTTGATTTGTAAAAGGATGCATTTAATTTGAAAAAGGATGCATTTGATTTAAAAACGGGTGTATTTGACGTGAAAAAACTGTATAATATATGAAAATACTTCGTAAATAAGTTGAAACAAAAATTCATAAAAAAAAAAAAAATAATAAATATAAAGGTATGTGGTACATTTATTTGTTTTTTGTTTCTTCTTAATAAATTACAAAATAACAGGCTAGTTCTTGCTGAATTAGATAGCTTACCATCGAATATCTATCGGTGTCTACAAATTTTACTGATCTGGGCAATAATTTTGTTGTAGTTCTTTAAGTTAATCTTGTGATATTTTTATAACTATTTTAATATTTTTCCGTAACTCGTTCTTCCTTAATCTCAACAGTGGTGTAGCTAGAGGTTTTGGGTCCTGTATAAATTATAAAATGAATAATACTTTAGCCAATATCATTTATTTTGTAATACTTTATAATTTTTAATTTTCTATATGTTCTTTCTACACTAGCAATTGCGTATGCAAAATGTTCTTTTAATATTAGCAAAACTTTATGCGTAATTTAAAAATATTATTTACTTGTACTAATTATTAGTTAAATAACCTATTTAAAATCTATTTTAAGTCAACAACTAGTAAAAAATTAAATTGAATTTATGCACTTTATTAATTTAACATTTAATTCAAGAGAAAATTATGATGTTTGACTGAAAACTGGAAATTTCGTCCAACAAAAAGCGCCTAGTAAAACTATTTTTTCTGTAATAAATCTGTAAGCTAATATTATAAGTGAGAAAATTTTAAATTTTCTTAATTTTTTACTCTTTCTTCATTTTTATTAGCGTATCTCGACGTTACAAATATTTTTTTTTTTTAGAAAAATTCAGAGCCCCTTCCGAGGCCCCCTAAATGCCGGGGCCCCCGATGCAAAATTTTGTATTAAGTATTTTGCATGCACTTGAATCTCAATCAAATCTTTATTTATGAGTTATACAACCATAATATCAATTGAATTGCATCTTTATTGTCAGTTTCCAGATTAAGTTGTTTTTATTGCACGACAGATGATTTTATTGTCTTTTTTTTCATTCCATCATATTATTTGTACTATATTTTGAAGAACACAGGAAATATTTGATGTTTTTATAAATGAAAAAAAAAAAGTTCTTTCTTTACGTTACAAAGTCGAGAACTGACTGCTGTATTATTATTATTATTTTTTAGTATTTGGAAAAAAGAGCGCATTACAGTAAATTATAAAGAGCCATTAATATAGAGGTTTGATGAAGATTCTAAAGATGTGGTGGGTTATAAAACTCACATTCATCTCTTGGCTAGTATCATGAGAAACCAATCAAACTTCATATCTAGTGCCTTATCCGTTAAGGAACATAGACGATTATAAAGGTCACATATATCCTATTCATTTCTGCCCTGAACAAGGTGGTGGCATCTCCCTCTAACCATTGTCGTTCGAGTGTTCGTCTTCCTTAAATAATACCCTGAAGAATGATGGTAGTCAGTGGGGCGATAGCGTCCGGCGCCTGTGTGCAGAACTTTAGTTAGAGCCCCTAACCATAAAACCCCCTTTTACAATAAAAACGAATCATTTTATGAAAAAGAATTGAGAAATTTTATTCTAAATTAAGAAAGTTAATAAATTAATATAGAATATTTTTTACCCTTGGCGCTTCTTAGCGCACTTAATCTATCGACACCTGTGTGCGCCGCACAATTTGGCCATATGGACGGTGTAGTATTTGATGTTTCGGGATGTCGCATTATATGACCGAAGTAACTTACACTAGCCAAGACACTGGTTGAATATGTTTGTCAAGCGGCTATAGTTAGAGAAGCGCTTGTTTATTATATCATTATCATCATTCTGGTATCGAATTGTTGCTTTAACATGGCAACGGAAGAGCTCGGTTGTCCATCTATCCGGTAAACTGGCTTCAATTATCGAGTTAGCGACGGAAATGCGCCCGGAGCGCCGCGTGCCGGTGGGTGCTCCCCCCGGCACGCGTGCCACCGGATCGCTCGCCTTTGTGCCCACGTGCCGACACGTGGACTAGTGATTGTGGCTTCCGTACAATGAGTACCACGCAGCGACGGGTAAACAACTCGTGTAACATGTAAACCGCAAATATTGTGCGATTCGTCATGGGACGACGCATTGTCTAAATTGCGGAGGCGAAGACGATAACATCGGTGGTTGCTCGTAAATAATCAGCAGCGGCAATAATCGAACGTCGCGGATTTTAAGCGATTTTTAATACGTCGACATTTTGACATTTGGTAAGGGGTTGACGTTGAACAGCAATAACATCCTGCCGTCGGATGGCTCGCCCCTACCATTTTACAATTATAACAACAAAAGAATCCATCCTCGCCCATAGGGGGGTGTGAATATGTCCTGAATTATTCACGTATTTCCGGCATACTCCTGATTTATTCACATCATAATTTAATTTCCATTAATCTGATTGAAGTGATCGTCCTCTGTGAAAATAATGTTACACATTAAAAATATTGTTTGTTTTAATATTAATTCTGTGTATTAAATGGCATTACCGCCCAAAGAATGTATTACGACAATAATTTCTAGAGATTATCAGTGATTTCATGATCCAGTAATCCCGTGGTTTTATCATCCTCTGTTTTTGTTATTTACAGAGAGATGTTTATCTAAATACATTTTATACATAAGTATTTAGGAATACATCCTTCTTTATGTCACCAATACTTCACGCTGCTGATGATTATGATCGTCATGATACAAGAAACCGAAAAAAAAATTCTCTACCTTACTGTAAATAGTCTTATTCCATTCTTACCACATTCATTCTTAGCTCTTTAAAGAATTATTTTATTTAATCATAACTAAGCCATCTTCTTCAATCAAATTAGATGAATATAAGAGTAGTATCAAAATTAATTCGAATTTAGGTTGATTGAAACAAGACTTCTCTATAAAATTGAAGCGAAAACTTCAACTTCTTTTCTAGTATTCTAGACGAAGAAGAAAATTTAAGCCTTTGAAATGTAGCTCCAGTGACGTCTGCTGATAATACCATGTGCTAAAGGCACAAAGTGTCAGTTCTAAAAGAAATGGGGAACGTTAAAGAGGTCCGCCTTTCTACTACATGTCTCAAAAGAATTCTTCGATGCTTTGAACATCTTGCTAGAAGAAACGATAGCATGGAGAAGCTCAGTGGAAAGCCCATCCGCTAGAGCGACCAAGCGAAGACCACCACAGGCTCCACTATAGTAGCTACGATGCGAGATGGAGAATGCGGAGAATTCCGGAGAAAAAAAATCAAGAAGTTACCAACAAGAATTGTCACGATCCTCAGATATGAGGGTGCTGACTAAAGTAAGAGATATACTTTGTAGATACTCTCAAGAGCATTTATTATTCTTTAGTATTCAGAATCACAAATTTCTTCACTACCCTTGGTGCTTTTATCTTATGGTCCACTCATTTCAGATATTCTTCTTCATTGTGTTACTTATCCAAAAAGAACCTTAGTCGCATTTAAGTAGTTCTTGCGGAGTTTTCACATTTATTTCCGTTGAGATGGAACAATTCTCGATCCAATCCTCTCTAGGGGACGGATCAATCTCTCGGGGAATTGGATCAATCTCTCGGGGATCCCAAGCATTTCAAGTCAAGATATTGATAAATTCTTCATCAATATCAATATCAATGACATTTTTTTTTAAATGAATAATTCTAAGAATAAAAATAGTTATTCATTATATGCTTCTTAATTTGGTCAATATTTTGAATATTTTAACTAATAAATATAGCGCGTAAATGACAACGCTCTCGGCAATGTCTTGCCGCACGTGTCAATCACGCGTTTCACTCGCACTTAGCACATCTTACCGGATGCGAGCGAGAAAAAACATCGCGCCTATGACCACAGAGGCGAATTTTGTATTTATTAATACATTCGTGGCAGATATATTTACAGAACCATGTTCTTTCTGAAAATCTATGATTTTTTAAAATCTTCTTCAGCGTTACATTCTTGTTATAATTTTGAGAATTTTATATCATGTAAATAATAAAAAAAACATTTAAAGCGTTAGCTTTTGTGGAAGAAATATGAGTTTTTAATCCATATTTATCAACAAATTGTTAAAATATATGTTAGCATTAATTTACCGATCTACATTCATAATATCTTTTTGTCTAATCTTAAATGCGATTTTTTAGTAATGTAGTTTTCGTTTTTCGAGTCTTTTAGGCGCGTCATAAAATTTCGCGATTTTTTAAAATCTCTGCTAGTTTTCATTTTATCTTTTATAACGTAAAATCTCTGGTTTTGGATATAAATGTGGATGCAACGAGACACAAATTTGGGAGACATCAGCATCTTTATTTATAGACAAATGTAGCGGAGGAATCGGCCGAGCCGACCCGAGGATTACATATTAATTTAATGGATTGATCCTCACATGTCATATTTTCTGAAACTTAAATATCTCAATGGATATGGTTAAAAAATAAGCATTGAACGATATATGATTAGAATCTTTTAGCGCCGATTGTAAGAATCAGTGCTTCGCAAATCTGATAAATTTAATACATCCGAAGCCACAAGTTGTATTTGTTCTTAAATATCATTAATACGAATAATATTGCAATGGTAATTCGATAGCATATGCCATCAAATCTGCAGATAATTGGATTTGTTCATAAATCTGTAAACACTAATCGCTCGCGATTAATGGATATTTTTTTATAATGATAAGCGACTTTCAATAGGGGCATCTGGTCATCTTTTCGGTCGCGTGAGTCATCACAGCTCGTAAATCGGCCAGGTACCGCAACTGACTAATAGCCGGCAGACGTACGGAATCACCGGTCTGATTTTATAACCGTGGGGGAAGGACCCTCCCCTAATTCGGGACGATAGCGGGTAATGGCAGAGTCAGTAATGAACAGATCGCATCTATTGTTTTACAGGCAGCGGCGTAATGATACCATCGGGCCGATCCCTAAAAAGTCATCCTGGGGCAACAGCTGGAGGAGGCGTGGTCCAAAACGCGAACTGGAAAAATCGAACCATTGTCGACGCACGAATGAATGCGATTTTAATAATAAAAATAATTATATATATCAATCATCGATTGCGTTCGAGACAATAAAAAATATAATTAAAACTCATTTTACAAGTGTAGTTCATATTTATTTTTTGTTCTATGCAATGATTGATAAGAGTAAAAAAATCTTATCATCGATTTTTCAATCGCTCAGTTATTTGCACTAAACTTTGGAATTTTATTGCATTGCTTTGCGAGTGTCCTCAATGATTTACAATTTGGATTCCGCAGAGAATATGCTCCTCATCGAGCGTGTTGTAAAAAAAAGTATTTACTGCTGCGCTGTAAATTAAATAAAAAAGGGTCACGTACGGTCCTCTGGGAGATCCCCTGGGTTCAAAGAAAGAATCGTATGATATGTCTGCGATACATATACGCACGTATGTTTACATTAATGGCAAGCAAATAATAAAATTAAATAAACATCGTTTTTATTGCGGGAAAGTTTGAAAAACACGGCGAACCGAGTTCACGGTGTTGCCATATTGAAAATATTCATATTTGATCAAAAGTAAATGGATAAAAATAACGTTGCAATATTCACAAAAATTAGAAGCTTAATAAATGCAGCATCATAATATAATTAATTATTATAGTTTAGCGAGAATTTTGATGATCTAGTATGGGTCGTTATTAACACTCAAACACCCTCTATTTTCAGGCAAAACTTATACCTAAACCCGCATCTTATTGTCGATCTTACGATTTTGCGCGGCTCTGTAAAAAATGCTTAATAACTTTTTTCCTATTGGAGATTGGTCAAAAAAGAAGTTTTATACGTATAGTACACCTTTATTAGATTATTAGAATATTTAGATAAGAAATACAAATTTCGAGCTGTGAAAATGATGATTTATTGTATTTTAGACAATAAAAAACAAATAGATATCTTTATGTAGTATGTAGGTAATTTTAGCTTTATAATAAAGGATGTGATGGGTTGTACCACATAAATATTCCAAAAAAGTTATTTTGTTGAATGGATAAACAAAAACCTAAATTCGTTTCAGTCGATATGTAAGTACTGAAAAGTTTTCGATCCAAATAATCTATTATTTCAAGGACAATTTTCAACCATAAATAAATACATATGTCATATATTTTACAAAGGGCATGCAGAGCAATGAATGAAACTGTGAAAGAATGATAGTCTTTTGTAGCGCATTAGATAGCACGTTTCATGTGAACCCGCGTTAGTGCGGGAGCGGGTGTTTACCGTTTACGAAAATTTCCGCACTAACGCGGGACCGGGTCCTTGAGTGTTAATAGTAATATACATCCGCTATTTTTTTCGATGACGAAAAATGCAATTATGCTCAGAAAAATGCATTAGCTAATGGACCGATAGCAATTAATTCTTTAAGTATAAAAACCGCATTATTGATGTCCTTATTAATATTAGATATAGAGCAAAATGTATTAATACTTATTTATTACATGTGGTCAAAATTAATTTCTTTGAAACCTATGTATATTTTTATCCCCTGATAATTTTTGTAGTCTTGTTTTTTTATGATTCATTTGGTAACTGGTGACCCTAAGTATTTGATTTTTCTCGGATAACTATTTTTATATAAATCCTACATGTCACAAACTTTTTGTTTTTATCTAAAGAAGTCTAAAGAATTAATATTACAAAAAAATAACAACCTTTATTGTCGGATATTGCGAAAAAATATTCCGCTCTGTTGCCACGAGCGCGATGTTTTTTCGCGCTCGCATCTGGTTCGATGTGCCGAGTACGAGTTTGCGGCGGAACATCACCGAGAGCGTTGTCATTTACGCATCACATTGATTAGTTGAAAAATCCAAAATATCGACCAAATTATATAAACATGTCATGAAAAACTATTATTATTCTAAGAATATATATTTTTTTAAAAGTTTAAAAGGAGGTCTCTCAGGGACCCCAAGTCCTTCGGACGACGCGGTTGTTTTCGAGCCACCGTGACGGATGGACTACTCAAAATCGACCAAAAGAATTAAAAAGTCAATTAAATACTATAGCTTTTTAATTATATTTAAAATTTATTTATTATTAGATCATTAAGATGGATTTTAAGATCCGCTAAATAAAATTTATTTGTTGTGAATGGTATGACAGTAGATGTTGAGTTTAGTAAATATAGAATAAGGGTAGTCAACCTTTTATATAAACATGACCATAATTCATTGATTATTTGACGAGGATCTGATCGTGTTTTGAGACATCTATGATGTACCAGTTGATTATTTTATTGTTTCGTTTTAAAATTTGATTTGTTGTTATTTATTTGTTTATTTGATTTGAAATTATTCGATTTTTTGTAATTCATTTGTTTTTGTTTGATTTGAAATTATTCGATTTTTTGGAATTCATTTGTCTGTTTGATTTAAAACTATTCGAATTTTCGTTATTTATTTGTTTGTTTGATGTGAAAATATTAGATTGTACCAATGGTGTTTTGATAATAAATGGATAGAAAAAATACTACAACCTGCAAAACAGGTTGCTGAATCTCGTACACATATTATCAAAATTAATTAATAAAAAGCAGGTAATATCAAAATTAATGATTATTTTAATAAAGGTTATGGACAAAATTTGCGGAATTAATCGGACAATCAATTGCCTATCATTTTTGATCATAGGTGACTAATGTCAGTTGTATTGTGCCAATAATTTATACATACAGTTGAATCGGATCTTCGTAAATTATTGAAAAACTATTTTTTTATGAATTTATTACTAATAAAATTAAAATTTATTACTAAAGAAAAAAAAATATTTCCATCAAAACAGATATTTGTTTTACTCCCTGAATATTACTGAGCTTGGAAAAGCTCATTATTTGTACATAATTGAATATTTTTGTATTAATTTGATATGAATATTACATTGGGTATGCCTTCTAGCTAGAGCTTTATTATTTAATCTAATTGTTTTTATTTAAAATAATATTTTTGTCTCGTAGAAAAATATTCAAAACCAAAGAATGAAGAGATATTTAATTTGACGAATGAATTAAATTGAAAAAAGCATTCTAAATAATTTTAGACATTTATATACTAGTATTTAAGCTTCAAATATGATGGAGATGTATTATTATTTTTCATAGATATGAAATTGAAGGATAATTAAAAGTTATGGCCATTAAAACTAGACAAAATCGTATAAGATTTATATAAAACTACCATCGGTAAGCCTCGAATGTCTTCGTTCGATTAAAAATATTATCTTAAATGACTTAAAAACAAACAATATGCAATCATTTTGCTTCCCTGCGCACTTTTACAGATAATCATTGAAACGCAATTAATTATTTGTTCTTTACCATGTCCTGAATCGAATCTCATTCATTTCTGATGAAAATCAATTATTTGTGATGTTAAATGTATCCTATATAATAATTCCTTTTAGTAATTATTAATAAATCAGATCTTTGTAAAATCATCATTGAATTATTGATAGGACATGGATGTCTATGTTAGATCAAAAATATTATCAAAAACTGAGCAAGAAGTAATTAAACAACTTTCTTAATTAATCGGGTTCATGTTAGGAATTATTCATGTCAGAAGCATTTTGATATGGAAAAAGCTCATTAAACATAATTTCTAATAATGATTTTGTTATTAGAGCATAAAGTTTCATTTGTATTTTACTAGACATCTCAATTATGCTCTGTTACTAAGGAAAAATAGGATTATAAAGTTTTCTTCTAGAGCTAAATTCTCGTCTGTTTAATTCTCTTGCTCTAATTTTATTCACAAATATCACAACCGATGACATAATATACTGAATATTTAAAGTTTTTCCAGACATTGTATTTAATACAGTGACGATTGAAAAAAAATCAAGCATATTTTTAGGGCCATAATCATCGACAGAGCTCCGTCAGTGCTCACACTGACGAGTTTTTCTAGGCATGATTTTTCTTCTTCATAGATGTCTGTTATTGCCAAAGACGATCAAGATGATACACGTTAATTGAATTACCATAAGAGTATACTCTTGTTTTATTTCGATTACTTTTCATTGAGG